>CAIGRN010026200.1:0-23870 GCA_903798345.1 Fraxinus anomala
TTGAAGGGATGTTTATTTGATTTACAGGTTTACTTTGATCAACCCGAAAACCTCATTTGATTGGTCGGGTATTTAAAAAAATTGATTTTCAAGGGAAACCCTCCTCAAAACTGACAATCCCAATCGGTCCAATATGAACTATCAATTCAATTTCGGATTGGAATTAATGAACGTGTTTTTACTCACAAGTTTTAAACAATTTTAACTTGATTGTTGGTTAAATCTTATAAGTATAGAACGCTTTTGATGTGTTTGTTAATATTGTTTTATAGGTTGGTAAGGTGGTGAAAATGGTGCTAAATTGAAGAAACAAGCCAAAATACTGAGGAAATTAAGTAGAAAGTTGGCGTCTATGCGCCATACTTGGAGCAACCAAGCACTTCAAAACGAAAATTCCAATCAGTAACACATCGCTTAGACGTCAGGATTCAAGTGCCCAAGCGTTGTAGTTGCCCAGAAGCAGTAGGGAAAGAACAAAAATGCAGCGCCTATGCGCTATCCATATTTATATCGCGGTTCCTAGGCGCTGCTTTCAAGCGTTTAGGCTTTATGCCGTCTGTTTTAGGGCTACACTTGCGAAAAGTCCAAAAAGACTCCAAATTTGGGAAAAACGTGGAGGGGAGTATAAATAGAAGAAATGAGGCACTTTTGAGGGGTTCCACATGTTGAGAGAGAGAATACAATTAGAGATTGAAGAGTGCAATTTAAGGGAGAAAAAAATTCAGGAAAGTCAAGTTTTGAAACATTGATTAGAAGATGAAGAAGATCTTGGTGCAAGATTAATTTCTTTTTCTATGTCTTTATTTAAAACCCGGTGATGTATTCAATAACAACTTCTTATTTTTTTCTTTTTGCATTATGTGTAACTAAATTTCATATTAGAACAAACAATGTAATCTACTTGGAACCATTTATTTCATTTAATCAAGATTTTGTTATTTTATTATACATGTATTGATTTTGCTATGAGTTTATTGCGCTAAATTACTTGATCATTAATTTGATGACTTTTTGATTTTTTTACGAATCGAGATGTGAGTTTGAGATTTTGACCATATGTAAAGTTCGGTAAATTAGTATAACGTATAGAGATACATATACTATTTATTGCGTTTATTATATAAATTTTTAGAACCAATATTTTGTTTAAATAAGGTTGATTCATATAGAGATATATGTGAATTAGTTAAATAAGTTCAATGAGAACTTTAGAAAGATAAATTGAATATAATAGAAGAATTCGATCGAACACTATATTAGATTTTTGAATTAAGAATTAAAGGTGATCAATAGATAAAATTGTTCTACCCTAATATCCGTTCGTTATTTGAATCCTAAATCGATCTTTGTGTGCATCTACTCATTTTCAATTATTCATATTAGAAATCACAACAAATCATGACTGTTTGTTTGTTTTTGTTAGTTAGTAATTAAATACAGTAAATTAAGCATTAAAGTCTAGTTCTCGTGAGAACGATAATTCGGATTCAAAGGTCCTTATATTACTTGTTATGATATCGTACACTTATGATATAAAAAACGCAACGAAAATTTCATCCAAGCCGAACTGTTGTCTGTTGGATTAACCCGTGTCCACCCCAGTTATATCATGTTCCTATAAGAAAAATCGCAATGTTAGTGTTCAATCTTTTTATAAAGTTCGCAGTTGGTCTTCAATCTCTCATAATATATGCATCGGTAGTCACAACAAATATAAAAAGGACAAAAATGTAAAAGCAGAATTATGATAGGAGAAAGTGATTCTCTCTCGTAAGCCACAAGAATCCTACTTTAGCTTTTGGGGTTGGTTGCCTTAGCTTTTGTATTGAAGTCACATTGATTAATGAATGCACATGACGTGAAATAGGCAGATCCAGATGGGTTTGTCTTAAAGCCTCCTCAAACCTCCCTTCCTATGGCGCACACACAATGGCCCCATACCCCACACCCCTTCCCTTTATAAATTATAGTTCCTATATTCTCGTGATTGGCCCCCCTCCTTTGCCACATCACCAAATGCCTACGTTAACCTAATGTTTTAACTAGGGATGCCAAAATGTACAGATCGATTACATCAAAATAGACCGTGTGAGTTTAGTCCGTCCAAATCCACCTATGCAAACTTTGGTAAAAATAATTTGTGTAAGTCGGACACGACTCGACTCAATATAGATCATTCAAGCGCAAATAAATTTAGGAGTGTTGGGTCCCAGCCAAGCAAGTTAGGCACGGCCATACTCACGAGCCTTATTTAGATTAGAGGTATCAAGTGGGTTCATTCAACACAAGCCTTTGTGGCTCGACCAATTTAATTTTGCTCCAATTCTTCTACCATTCTGCTGCAATTTATATTTTAGACCAGTTGTGTAAAACCAATAGGGGTACATTGTTGTCCTATTATTGATTCAATGATTCATGTACAACCTATCATGTTTATTGTCCTGCGATTTCAAGACTGATGAAGTTTACGTCCAAAATTGAAGAACTGTTTTCTCGAATCGTGCATAAATTTCAAGTCCCAAGATAAATTTTGAAGCTCACAAGTACTATTTAGATATTATGTAACACTCGACCTTATGATATATATCATGTGAATTATTGACAAGCAAAGTTCAAAGATGTGTCGAGTACCCAAAATCACTTCCATACTTGCTGTTCTTATCTAATCGTTTCATCTATTTTGATTTGGAATCGAAGTGAAATGAGGTTAGTAAAAAATTAGCCAATATGCAACTACTTTACCGGCAATAAAGCTTGCATTTAAAGGTAAATTGAATTATGCCTTTACATGTCATTGACATCCAATAGTAGTCTTATTTTCGGAATAATTTAACATGATGTAGCTTTACTGTGACACAAAGAACAATGTGCTATTCAACCACGTGAGAATGTGCATTGAAGCTTAAGAATGGAGAGCTTTATGGAGGAAAAATAATTCTTTACAAACCCAAAAGGATTAAACAAAGATGGATCACATATGATATATGGTTCACGCATATAATACCGTGTACACAACATCTGATTATTCGATTCAATACGAAACAACAGTCTTATTTTCAATAAATTTAAAATCGACTATATGAATGGAAATAGGCGGTTGACCATTGGATTAGTCCCCCATGAGAAAATAAGGTGTATTGAGGTAGGTTTCTTCCAGCCAATAGTAGCAGCACAATACAGCTAATGTCCCCAGGTTGGAGAAAAAAGGAGTCCCTATTTGATCAAAAGCAGCCCATTTCAACTTCTAGCTTATATGGAGCCATTGTATGGGTTTCCGGGTCCACCCATTTTACTCGATGGACCATCGTGAACGTTGAACAACTTCTTCGGTGTGTTTGTCTCCCATTATTGAGGAGAAAAATTGAGTAATGAATAGTTTTTTTTTTTTGGAGAATATGTTGTTGAAAAGTAAAGTAACTTTATTGGTTTGTGTGTAGAATATTTTATTGAGTGAATATGTGATGGATAATCTTATTGTAGCAAATAATTTTTTAGAATAATAATAGACACACAAGAACTCAATATTCGAACCACAAGTCTATATTTAAAACCCACGTTTCTAAAAAAATACGTTCAGATTCATTACGAAAAATAGTTTTGAAAATACAAAGTACATATAGAAGTATGGCCCTATAATTGGCATGGCTATAGGTTGGTTACATTCTTGTATGTTTGCTAGTCTAGTCTAGTCTAGTCTAGGTTGTCATTCATTCCATTATCATAAACAATCATGTCTATTTTCTATTCAACATTTTGTATATCATTGCACTTGAATAAAAGAGGCAATCCTTGATTCACGGTTCATTTTAGGTATGCAGAAGGAAAGAATGGTGGATGGGGATCAACTGGCGTCGGAGCTCAACCGGGGAACCCATGTTAAGGCTACTGTTTAACTATTCTCTATTTATATCTATGTTGTTTGCATAAGCATTTTCTTGATTTCACCATACAAACCCTTATGGACATCGTAAATTCTAACATACATTTTGGTTCTTTTTCAGTATACTTTTCGATTCTCAAGTTCTTTTAAACAATTAAAAACCTCTAACTACTTAATTTTTAGCTATATCGATTGATTGGGAAATAACATACATTTTGGTTCTTTTTCAGTATACTTTTCGATTCTCAAGTTCTTTTAAACAATTAAAAACCTCTAACTACTCAATTTATCGCTATATCGATTGATTGGGAAATTTTTGACAGTCGAACTGAAGAAGAGCATAAACCCAAAGCTATGTCAAGCTTTCCAATTGTTGTTCTCTCGCTCCTTCTCTGCACAGCCCGATTTGTCCGATTCAGGGGTGCTTATTTTTCCAGTTCGTGCCCGGATTTCAGTGCTAGACACTTATCAGGATTTCACTGGCTTGCCTTGGTAAGCATTACTCTTTAGTTTGTGTTGTTGCATTTTATATGTTGAGTTTATATTATGGGTTTTGATGTAAAATTATAATCATTTGTCTTAAAGTTCGCTACTTTGCTGCTTCTGCTGGAAAAAAAAATACAAGCTAGCATAGTACTAAGGTTGTTGCAAAATGTGCAACCACAGGTATTGATTGTTATACCTCGGAAGTTTGTCTAAATCCTTTTGCGTTTATTTGGTATCTTAAGCATTTTAGTTAGACTACTTTTCCTTTGATTTTCTCGTTTACTATCTTTCTTTTTGACACATTATCTGTGAGACTTTGTAGTTTAGCCGTGAGAGTGATGTTCAGCATAGTCTAATTGTTAGATATTAATTGACTAACTTCTTTTTAGGTGGATAGTAATTTCGTCATCCACATCGATAATGAGATTCTTGTTGTTTCCCTTAGTTGTATTGCAACTTAAAAATTTGAAGAGGATTGGAGAGTTGTTGCATAAATATAAGTATTTAAACTTTCTTTTTAGTGCTTTCATCTAATATTGAACTAAAAAGAAAGCGGATAGAGGCACCAATGAAAAAGGAAATGCTTCACCTCTATTATTAACTGCTTATGCTTCAATTGCATGGTCCCACCTTTGAATCCCTGCCATACTCCTTCGGGGGAGCAATAGTTTATAGGATGCAAGTGTTTGTTTTACTTTCAGAGTCATTTATGTTCTCTGTCTTTTAGCTTTTAATTAATATTACTATATATATGTACGTGATCCTATAATCTCTAATGAATATAATTGATTCTTCAAAATGTAACTTATTATCATGTTCTTGTGAATTTTCTTAAGTACCACCTCCGTTGCCACCACCTCTCCCAGGACAATGTTTTAGAGACCAAATAACTCTTTCTTGGAAGGAAAATCAGGCTGCTAGGTGTCCTTTATTTTCTTTTTTGGGTTCTTCTCGTCAATTGCAGTCCAAGTTATATTCTTCTTTTTATGCTGAGATGCTATTTCCCTAAGAGTTGATTCTTTCACTGATTCTACCAGTGAAGGCAATATATTTTCTTCTTACATAATAATATTGGGCTGTGTAATCAGGCAAGCTCTTGAGAATTTCAGCTCGTATTCCAACTCCTGTTGATACCTACTAAAAGGGTTTTATAAACTAATAGTGTGGGCAAGGATTAAAATATTTCTTTTTGTATGTTAAACATGCTCCAGTATTTTCTGAAGACTCAAAGATGTAAGCTTGGTATTAGGTGCAAATTCAACCACCAAAATGATAAAATAACCCCCTGGCACGTTTCTTTGTCAAGGTTTAATTCCACTCCTTTTAATGGGATGCCTTTCCAACTTGTTTCTTGTAAATTGGCTTCAGGGTGCTCCAGATAATGCTGATGTAGTGATGTCTCTGCCTTACCCTATAGGCCCTCGTAGCTTCCATGTGCGGTATGGTATTTGGTTTTTCTCGTGATTGCATTTTTTAATAGAACTGATTATTAAACTTTATTTGATTGAACCAGTTCAATATAAGATTGGAAAGTGTAAATTCGGCACAACCTGCAAATTTCATCACCTCAAAGGTGTTGAAATGCCATCAACTGGAGAAGAATCTACTACTGGGCTGCAGAATGAAATGATCGGAGATTCAAAGCCAGTGCAGTCACTTTATACCCCAGCATTGTTGCATAACACCAAAGGTCTTCCTATGAGACCGGTAATTTTTGTCCTAAGATCATGCTTATTAATAATATAATATATCGATAATATAAATTATCCTCTGAAATTTGAATGACCCGATGGGCACCTCAGTGAATGTTCAGTTACTCACTCGGCAAGTTTGTCATGATTCTTAGTTTTAGCAGATATTCTATTTATCATCTTTGGACAAAAATCACCCTTCGAGCTTCATGTGGACTTTTCCATGCAGCTTATGTTTTGATATTCTTGGTATTAGTCCTCCGAAGGCAGTGTGGCAGGGATTCAAAATATAGACAAAAGAACATACTTCGTGCGGACTTTCCATGCAGTGATTCAAGTGGAGTTTCCGTGCAACTTATGTTTTGTAATGTTTTCTTTGTTTATGTGAAACTGATCGAATTTTCTTCTTTTTACTTTTGATTTCAGATTGCACTTTTTATAATTTCGATGGGCAAGACGCTTATGGGAATTTAAACAGATGGTAAGTTGTTCTCTGTATATAATGTCATTTCAGATTCTTACACTGTATGACTCTCTTTCCTCCCATAGGTCCTAATCTGCTTTATTGCCCAGGCTGCTCCCATGAAAACATTTTAGAATAATATAGAAACAGATTGATTTTAAAGGTAGATTCAATAATGATAATTTGGTGAATTTCATCTTCATTGTATGAATCATCCAGAAGAAATAAGTAAGCTGTCCAAATTGAAAGCTCAAATAAGAGAAGTGAAAGGGATAATAATGGACAATATTGAGACAGTACAGCAGGAGGCGTTGAAGCCCAAGAACAAAAGGCCATTACAGGAGTCGTGAAAAGGACCTTCCTACAAGCCTCTTGTTCCGTAACCTTTGGCATGATTGAAGGCCTATTTTAATACTACTTAAATGAAAATTCAATTGCTATGTAATTGTTCAACTTGCTACAAGCTGCTTTCTTGTAATTAAATTTAGTTTAAAAGCATGGATATTTCCTCCCCAATTTTTTGACTTCGTTGTCATGCCTTGGAGATGTATCTTCCATATTATTATTTATTTATTTATTTACTTTTTTGTAGAAAGCATTATTTCCCCTTTTTGGCATCTGGTTACTGCTATTTTAGGTGTATCGATCATGTATGACATATGAACCTAATCTGTCCCACAAGTATTTTACAACACTATATTGGTTGGATGGGCAAAGTTATTTCATTAGGACTACGTTTATTTTGATTGTGTGTATATCCAATTCCATGTTCATATCAGCATTTGGTTTTATATGTATCAACTTCTGTGACTAAAATATGAAATATGTACCTTACTTCATGTGCACATGAAAACCTACATCCCTAAAAAATACTCTGAATTGAGTCATGGATTTTATTTACAATTTGGGACTTAAATACTTTAGATTAGTAATTGCCTAAGCTTAGTTGAAAACTTAGTGAACTTTCAGAATAGTTCCATTAATATTCGACCCGCTAACATTACCTTAAAAATAACACAGCCCGTGCATTTCACAGGTATAAGACTGGTATATATTAAAAGGGATGATGGCATGCATTCAACTACTAGACACCACCCATTATAATTCAATTGAAGACATTATTTTCTTTCAAAAATTTGTAGCAAGTTTCTCTCAAACCATATTTCCCAACCCATTGGAATTTAAAAATTTATCCAAAGGACGTTAGGATCATGTTGCATTTTTTTTTTTACTAATTGGACACAAAATGGTATTCAAACTCCAAACATTTAATGGTACTTGAAATGGATTATCAAAACCTGAGAGTAAGCGGACTGCCTGATCAAGTTAGTCGATGATAATTGCAAACAACTAATTCCGGTAGTTGGGAGCACCATAATTTCTATAGTATCTCAAGAAGGGAGGAAAAATGGTGAATTCTTAATAGTAACGTTACCTTACCTTACAAAGGCATAGAACATAAGTATTTATAGAGAAAGAGGTGAAAGAAGAAATGTTGGATGTAGAACACATGGCTTCATCTACTAGTCTGAAGCGTCTCTTCATAGACGTCCATTTTTCACTCCATAGATAGACGGACATTTAATGTTTCTGGATTTGAATTGACACATTGATGTCTATTGTAGGGATGTCACATCCATCAGCCATAAAATTTTATTTTGAACAGATCTTTGCCTAAAAAATTCGTATCTTATGCTGAAGCATTGACTGCTATCAGTAGGTGTGTCTTCTAGCCATGCGGCTCGGTCCTCGTTCATACTGACGCTATCCACTTCGGATATTCGTCTCGTACTACATTGCTTTAGGCACTATCGGTAGGTGTGTCTTCTAGCCATGTGGCTCGGTCCTCGTTCATACTGGTGCTATCCACTTCGAATATTCGTCTTGTACTATATTGCTTTAGGCACTTCAGCACCTTGGAGCATGGGCATGTTTTGATGATCTGGCAGCTCGTTATAAGAGGCGTAACAAAATTTAATTGTAACAAGAGCAACTTCTTCACTTCACAATGTTAATACTAAACCTTTTCTTTTTTCATTTTGAATTGCACCGGCATAGTTCACGGGAGCATTCCTCCCTTTTACATCATTGCCACAATTTGAGGTTGTAATATTCTACATAAGTTACAATATTTATTATTAATATATTCTTCTTGCCTTTTAATTAATTCAAGAGAATTTCTTAGTACTTTTAACAGGGGAAGTTCGGAAGTTCCAAGAACGGAGACAGAAAAAGAAAATGCAGTACTAATTCTTGATTCCGAATGCGCCTCAGCCGCTGATAGAAGTGCTTCTTGGTGCAGATCAGTGGCTGTAATTGTAAGCTGTTCATGCAACTTTGTTGGTTTCAAGTATCCCAAATTATGTACAATTTGTACATGTTGGCAGTTCATTTGTTAGAAATAAAATTGGAATTGGAACCCAAAGATGCCGAGCACAATAATGAGAAATATACAATTGATCTGATGTTCTAGTAATCACCTAGGCTAAACTATCATAAATTCTCAAAACCTCTATTCTAAATTGTAGAGAAGAGCTAAGTGTGTATATGTAATTACGTAGGGCGGCGTTAAAATCCTAATAGATGAGTTGTAGTTGAAGTAGAATGTTAAAAACGTGTTAAAACGCGAAACGAGCTTGTGCCGGATAACCTTGTCGCTCGAGTGAGAAGCTAGCGACAGGTCCGTCGCTCGAACTCTAGGTGGGCGACAGGCGAGCGACCAAGTCTCGGAAGAAAATCTGCAGGTATTGCTCAAGCGGCCAGCAGCAATAGGTTAGCGAAAATGCGACGACTTTTCTTCCCAATTCATAATTTCAACATCTTCAAGTTCAATACAAATTCCAACTCCCAATAGAGCTTCCAAATAGAATTTCAGCTTGAATTCCTCTTGCCGTGCACTTTAATTAGAATCCTCCACTTACTTCAACAAAAAATTTAGGTCACACCCAAATTCTAAAACAAGTATTGACGACAACATTCAAATAATATATAAGCTCCATTTGCATTAGCATATTCTCATACGATAGAGGGTCAATTTTGTTTTTCGACTCTTGGGAGTTTCAAGAGTTTATACATTTCGTATTGAAAATGTTGATTTCTTATTCATTTACCATTTACCCACTTTGCAGTTCACAGTACTACTTTTGATAAGATATTTGTAAGTAGTGCTTACATGTGGAACAAGGGATTATCCATTTTCACTTCTTACTGTAAGTTCCTAATCTTTTACTGGTAATTAATGCTAAATTATCATTAGCATCCTCACTATGTTTTCAGCTATACCCAATTGTCCATAATTAAAATATTCACATTCTTAGCAGTTTCTTATTGTCGAGGCTGGTGGGGGCACTTCTTCCCGTATGCATATTGATTCGGATGATCACAACAATTCAAAGCAGCATAAGGCATCAATATGAGGTTATTTCCCTAAAACTCACCTTATTTTAGATTGGTACTTTCCAATAACTTAATCATCCATTTTCCATTTTGGTTACAGAATTTTGACAATGATATGTCTAGCTCTGATGAAGAAGACGATCAAGATGTAGGGCAGCACGACATTGAAATACAAAACTAATCAAGTTCCCTTGAGTAATGCACCAAGTATCATTTTTTCCCTTTCGGGAGAAAAGAGGATATACAAGATTTCATAGATACATTGTAAAAGGAAAAAACAGAAACAAGAGAGCAACTGTAAGACAAGGAACACGTGGAGGGCGATCAAAATGCACCAAAATGATGAAATCACAGTTACAGAACCAATAAGAAGAGAATGATTGCCCTCCGACACCTAAATTTCTTAGGTCATAAATCATGCCAAGCTTATGGGTGATAGTGTTTTTCTTTTGTGAAATTTAAGATACACTGCGATCATTTTACAGATAAGCGAATCAAAACATAGTCAAGCAGAGCAGAATGTTTATGTACATTGTCCATCGTTTCTAATTTGATCCAAAGTACTGCTACATTGCAATTATCCTCTCACCCAAGAACCAAGCTCCAAGTGACTGTATGTTGCCTCAATGCAAAGCAAAGATCCTTCTATTTTCTCAACAATACTAGGAATACTTTGATATTACACTAATTGATGATGGGATGAGCATGCTAACATATAGATTTTTCCAACAGAAATACACAACTTATTAAGATGGATTTCCAACAAACTAGCGCTGCATATTTGACTTGTGAGTTTCAATTACTCCGTCATGAGAGAAAGTTGACATTGCATCTGGTTTTCAAGTATTTATAATTTTTAGTTCTTCTAAGTTGAGCAATGGGGGAAGGGGTTAGAGATGAAACATCTTCACCTTTTCAAACTACTGCAATTACCATAAAAATTTACTTACTGGTTAATCGTGCAACATCACCCCCGTCTCTTACTGCATGCAGCAAGTGTAAAGGAACCATCCAAACTAATAGCAACATTAACAACTAGCAGATGCTTAAAGAAATATAAGTAGTTAATTTTTATGTATTAAACAAGAAAAACTAGATAAATAATATGATTTCAATCTAACCGCCAAACATATAAATGTAATAATTATCAACTTAAACATGAAAATTAAGCGGAAAACAGCTTTTAATTAAGATCAATTCCATAAAAACAAAAGAAAATACTTGAATATAGAAGAAAAGCCTCGAACAATCCTATTCTCAAATAGCAGTACAAAATTTTCTCTTCCCATCAGCATTTTCCTCAGAGTTCAGACAGTGTATAAATGGAAAACCGAACTCTTTATACTTATAATCAGCACTGTTTTCAGTCTACTCTATTTCTCCCAAATCCATTGACACTGAATCTTAGGCACACGCTGCTTCAAATTTCTACCACTAGCTCAATTCAACGTCCACTTCCTTTATTCAGCTTTCTTCTATAACCCGATTTTTCAAATTTCCAGTCTTCTTCCTCAAAGTCCACTCCTCAGAACAGTCGTCATCCTCCAAGGCTATACTCTCCGGATATTTGATATTGTCCTCTTCATCTTCTACCACTGAAATCCTTCGCAGTCTCCGAAACTTTTTCATCACCGGCAGAGCTACCCACTCAATCTTTTCCTCCGCAAGATTCAATAATTCCTCGTTGGCATCCTTATACTGCACCAAATGCTTCCCCAAAATGTTATCAAACGATTTCACCCGACCCTCGCACCAAGATTTATCCAAAGGACGATAAATTTTGATATTTTTGTCAACAACGTCTTGCTCATACAATTTCTTCGCGGAGTCAGGGGTTGAAGGAGATGAAGATAAATTAGGTGTGACGGTCAGTAGTGGTTTCTTGCGCTTGGTCTGGAAAGACGGCGGCGTTGTTGGGTTAGGGCTTGGGTTTCGGCAGGATGTAAATTTAGGGTTAGGTTCAGGATTTTGTTTGGAGAAGAATGCGGTGATTTTCTGCCTTTCATTGACCAACGGCGATCGACCATTGCTGGATCTTTTATTTGGGGCCATTTGATGGAAAAAACAAGGTGGTGCAAAAATTTTCAAGGATAAAATGCTGGAAAGAAAATTATTTGGCGGGAAAGAAAATTCCACAATGAGTGCTACTATAATTAATTTTCTCATTGTAGTGCTATTTCCGTCAATTTTCGTATCTTTATCATGTAACGGCCCAGAAGAAATGAGAAGCCCATTATGTCGGGGCAACCCAAAATTGGCAGCATCTCTTCTCTTTCCGGTGCTTTTCACCTACTGCACCAGGCACGCGCCAGCACCCTGTATTCAGAAATCCACTGTCCGATCGGAAACACTGGTCCTGACCACTATTTTATTGATATTGAATGGCCTTTTATTTTAGAACTTCCAGGAAACCTTCCCTGTCAAATTTCCCGCGAAGTACCTCAAAAAATGTTCAGCCCTTCCTTAGAAGTATCGAACTACTCTCTGAAAATCACCAAAGAAACTCAGCGGTACGAGGAGGAGGAATTGAAGGGAAGCAAGTTCGAGGTAGCTCTCTGCCAGTGCTTTCTTTGCTTGATTATTTTACGGATAAAATTTTACAGTGTAGTCGTTGTCAAGTTCCATACTTTTTGGTATACCCTTCTCGGCTCTTTCCTTTTCAAAGACAATTTCCATCAGTGCCCCAGCAGAATCTGAAATTCCTTTCCAATTCCAATACTTTATTGTATGACCTAAATAAGTTTAGGCCCTTTTCTAGCGTTCCGATTGGGGATTTAGCGCCTTACGATTCTGAAGCCGAGAGCAGTGATGAAAGTGAATTGACTGTTGTTGATGATGTGAAATCAAAGGCTGATCAAAAGGAGGTGGAGAGAGTGTGTAAACTGATTGATGAAACATTTGGGGTGGATCGGAATATGGAGGTAGTTTTAGATGAATGTGAGCTGAATTTAAGTCATGATTTTGTGGTGGATGTGTTGGAGAGATTTAAGCATGCTCGGAAACCTGCATTTCGGTTTTTCTGCTGGGCTGCTCAGAGGTCTGGGTTTGCTCATGATTCTAGGACGTACAACGCAATGATGAATATTCTCGGAAAGACTAGGCAGTTTGAGACCATGGTGTCAGTTCTTGAAGAAATGGGCGCGAAGGGTTTGCTCACCATGGAAACTTTTATTATATCGATCAGAGTTTTTGCAGCTGCAAAAGAGAGAAAAAAGGCTGTAGGGATTTTTGACATGATGAAGAAGTACAGGTTTAAAGTAGGGGTAGAGACGATCAACTGTTTGCTAGATGCATTAGGAAAGAAGAAGCTTGGAAAGGAAGCGCAGGCTTTGTTCGAGAAGTTGGAGCATAGGTTCACACCTAATTTGAGAACTTATAGTGTTTTGCTCAATGGTTGGTGCAGGATGAAGAATTTGATGGAGGCTGGGAGGATCTGGAATGCTATGATCGATAAGGGTTTTAAGCCTGACATTGTTGCCCATAACACAATGCTTGAGGGGTTGTTGAGAGGCAAAAGATGGTCTGATGCAATCAAGCTTTTTGAGGTGATGAAGGCCAAAGGTCCATTTCCCAACAGAAGAAGCTACACGATCTTGATTAAGGACTTGTGCAAACATGGAAAAATGAAGGAAGCAGTTGATTACTTGGATGAAATGCTTGGTTCTGGATGTGAGCCCGATTGTGCAGTATACACTTGTTTGATGACCGGGTTTGGAAATCAAAAGAAGATGGATATGGTGTATGAGTTGTTGAAGGAGATGAGTGAGAAAGGATGCCCACCTGATGGACGGACTTATAATGCTCTGATCAAAATGATGACGAACGGGAAGATGCCAGACAACGCAGTCAAGATATATAAGAAGATGATCCAGAACGATGTTCAGCCGAGTATCCACACTTACAATATGATAATGAAATCTTACTTTGTCACGAGAAACTATGATAGGGGCTGTGCATTTTGGGAGGAGATGAAGAGGAAGGGCTGTTGTCCTGATGAGAACTCTTACACAGTTTTCATTGGAGGGCTTATAAGGCAAGGAAGATCTATTGAGGCTTGTAAATATCTAGAAGAAATGATTCAGAAAGGAATGAGGGCACCTCACCTTGATTACAACAAGTTCATTGCTGATTTTTCCCGGGCTGGTAAATTTGATATAATGGAGGAGTTTGCTCAAAAGATGAAGTTTTCTGGAAAGTTTGAGGTTGCTAATCTCTTTGCTAGGTGGGCTGAGATGATGAAGAGAAGAGTCAAGAGTAGAGATCCCCCTTACAGTTAATGGAATGTCTGCCAGAAACACTTACATGGGCAAACTTTGAAATCATTACAAAGGTTTCTTGGTAACAAAATTATTTAACATATTTTCATAATCTTATTTTTAAAGAGAACCCATATAATCTACTGTCATGCAAAAGATGGATCAAAATGTGACTTTAAGAGCTCTGGCTAAAGATGTAAATGAGCTGCCCAGGCTGTCCACATAGTTCCATCATCATCAGCTATTCTTCTCCCAACCAAACTAATCGTCTGGGATTCAAAGGCCGATGGTAGATCCTATATATATATATATCAGTACTCGCTTTCTATCATATTGGGATGTCCTAACTATGACAAATGTTTGGTTGACGAGGTATTCCCTTTACTGGAAGTGGTATATATATAAATAATATTTATTTAACAGACGCTGCACTGGTAAAGCAGTCTTTATTATTTCAACTACTTTAGTCTAGTAGTTGCTATGCTAACTAGCTGTTAAAACCCTACCTGTTGTGATGGCTTGTTAACAAACTAACATCGTATATTTCTTTATGATTTTTATAGAATTGCTTATACTGGAACTTATTGCACGGGGTTATTGGCTATTCTTTTTTGTTTTTGTTTTCTTATCTACTTGACTTGCAATGGTTTTCCCTATGCAGGTTGTGCACTGTGGCTCTTAAGTTATCTGAATATGTTGCAATTTGTTATGCAGCAGGTGATGCATCCTCATGAATATCATTTCCATGCATTAAAGAGGAAGAGGGCTCTACTATTTTTTGCTAATTTCGTTAAAAAAATAAATAAATTATGATGCAATCATGGGTATTGGAAATACTATTGCAGGATATTGGATTGTCACCGAGATGTTATTGGTTACTTTCCTCTCTGGTGTATTTGACATTCCCAGTGATTAGTTTCTTTCTCTTAAATTCTTATCTTGGAACTTGAAAAGGTGTCGTGCTTGGTTCCAGGAGCGCAGTTAAAGTTTTTGTTCTAGGCTCAAACAGCATTTTTATGATCTTGTGCTATAACATCGAGTTGTTTACTCAACAAATGTTCGTTGTGTATTAAGTTGGGAATTGCAGATTACTGCCATCTTTATGCCTTCTTCTCTATTCTTGCCTCCACTTTTGTTCTATTTCATGGTTTACAATGGACACAGAACTGTTCTAACTTCTGAGCGATGTGTTATTGTTCTACGCATGCTGAAGATACATGGGAAGTCTTGTTTAACGATTTATTCTTCCTTCAGGAAGTGATTTGCAGAAATATCATGATCAGTTGATGTAGCAGCGGCAGTTTTTTTGGATGGAATCCGTCCAAATTGACGTTAGATTATTATGTGAGAAGCACGCGGTCGACTTTTTCAGGGGCAAAACCATCCTCGACCACCCCTTCATCTTCTATGCTACTCCAACAACTACCGCTGCAAATTGGGAGAGCGGAGGGACTAAAAGTGATTTAACAGAAAGTGAAACTATTGGGACTAAATTGCCATTGTTACCTTGTAATGTTCACACGAGACCATATGATATGGATATGAAATAGACTTCAATTAGAAGTTTGTAATTCCTTATATCCAGGAGATGAAATTTTGAGTAGTGCACTATATCTTGATTTGTCTATTTATATTGTTACTTCATATCTATTCTTCCTATTAATACAAAAAGTGCATTTCAACCAATAATCAAGTAATTAATGGACTTAACTATCAAGACAAACTAGGCTTTTCTTTTTTATTTTTTTTGGTGGGGTGGGGGGCAAAAAGTAAAATGTGCCTTGTAATTGTGCAAGAGTAAAGTTGTTTCAGTTAATCTTTAAAATTTTTCCAGATTTTATTCCTATCATGGTTTAGGACACGTTGTTGGCAAACATTCATGGAAAACAAGTGTTACAGTTCAGCTAAAAAGGACATTCATCTTGGGGTGGTCCAAATTTGTATTCATTAACGTTCTTCAACTTTTATAGATATTTCTTTTCCTTTTTATTAATTAATCCCAGGGCAGACTATTCTAGTTTCATGCATATTTGTTATGAGCATATTTGCCTAAGCTTAAAATTATATATTAAGATTTTTAGCGTTTCTATAATAGTAGTTTTTCTTAGAAAATGAAGTGAACTTGTCTTCCGACAACATCAATCAACAACTACTCTCTATATTAATTGAAAACACAGCCTCATTTTTTGCTTCAACCAATGCATCGACCTTGAATTTAGCACGATCTTTAAGCTCATCATTGGGACGAAATGAGCTTCAATTCTCCAGGATTGAGTCGGAGGTTGGTGTATACATCTATCACTTTAGTATCATCCAACACTGCACGCCACTCACTCTCTTGAAGTTTTTGTTTGCATAATGCAGGTGGCTTCTACATTCTTTCTAGCAATATCAACAATTCCTCACCTGTCACAGATTTCATTTATCTCATTATATGGTTTGCTCTTCGCATACCATAGAAGAGGCGAATAAATATTTGCTGTGTATTCCAACTCTACATTTTCTTCCAACCAAAGTGATACAACAAAATATTACAATTGGTATACTCAGGCTGCAAATCACACGGGAAATTTATATGGTGAATCAATAAAATTTNCAATTCAAGTTGGTTTCAAGAAGCCTTGAATAGTACAAATGCCCATGCTACCATGGGATCCCAATGGGACAATTCTCAAGATTTTCTATTTCTTAGTACCACAGGTATAAATGGAAAAATGGTAGTGTCTTTAGGAATTTCTGTGAAATCACTGACTAATTTCTTCACCGGCATATTCTTCTACAATGGAAGCTTATATCTGGAAACGAAAGACAGGAATGTACTCGCTGGATGGATTTCCAACACTCGTGTGATCTTGAATAGAAATCAAGTTTCATTTCAATTATTAAGCCATGGCGATCAAGTTGGAAATGTAGAAAATGTCAAGTGTCAGGCCGGTGATGGCACATTCCGAGCCTCTACATTAAGCATATGGGAAAAGAAGTATGTGATTAACTGTTCGCCAGTTGAAATTGAAATTTGTATGTTTCATTATTTACATAAATTTAACTGTGAAAGTCATTTCGTAAGACATGTTCATGAATTATCTTGAATTCATTTATTTAAATCAGAAACGAAAAAGATGTATGTTGGGATATTAAAATTTCATTTGAATTTTAGGTATTTGTGCTGGCTTTACCTGAAAACTATATGGCGTATCTCATTCACAAGAACATCAAATCTGCTTTTGTGATACTCAAACTTATATTTGCTGATATGGCCATTATCATATTCACTTTTGTCTTATTGACTGTTCGAGCTGCAAGAAGAGAGATGAAATTATGTGTTGCGCTGATAAGGCAGAAGGAATCAACTGAACAAGCAGAAAGGAAGAATATGAATAAGAGTCTTGCATTTGCTAGTGCAAGCCATGATGTGCGTGCCTCTTTAGCAGGCCTTTCTGGATTGATAGAAATATGTCACTATCAAGCTGTGCCTGGATCGAAATTGCAGACAAATTTGATGCAAATGGAAGCTTGTGCAAAGGACCTTTTAGGTTGGTATGGTTTCATGCGTATTTGTTATGAGCATATTTGCCTAAGCTTAAAATTATAAATTAAGATTTTTAGTGTTTCTATAATAGTAGTTTTTCTTAGAAAAAAAAAAGCAACTACTAAAATTGGCCACAGAAGTTTTAAAAGTATTTTTACTTTTTTTTTAAAGCTATACTAGCTTGTTTTAGGTTAACAACAATTTCGGTTAAACAATAGTGCATTGTTTCAGGTATATTGAATTCCATTCTTGATGCAAGTAAGATTGAAGCCGGTAAAATGCATCTTGAAGAAGAAGAATTCGACTTGGAACAACTTCTAGAAGATGTAGTTGATTTGTATTATCCTGTTGGTATGAAGAAGGGGGGTAGATGTGGTAATGGATCCCAATGATGGCTCTATTACTAAGAAATTTTCTCGTGTGAAAGGTGATCGTGGAAGGTTGAAACAGATTTTGGGTAACTTATTAAGTAATGCTGTCAAATATACTTCAGATGGGCATGTGAGAGTTCGTGCTTGGGCAAGAAAACCGAATTTTGAGAATGTAATACTTGTTTCTAATCACAATAACTGAATGAACTGCACATCATGCTTGTTTTTTCAGATTGACAAATCGCATAGTGAGTCGAGAGTGGTGAATACTATTCGACAAGATCCAAATTGTATGGAATATATATTTGAGGTGAATGATACGGGGAAAGGGATTCCAAAAGAGAAGCAAAAATCTGTATTTGAAAACTATGTTCAAGTCAAAGAGACAGCTCTTGGACAAGAAGGAACTGGTTTAGGACTTGGCATTGTTCAGTCTCTAGTATGTCAATTTGTCAACATACTACAGTCTCTTTGAAAACTAGACTCCTTTTTTTTATTGTTTACATTATTGTTTGATTTTAGGTTCATCTAATGGGAGGAGAAATAGGGATTGTGGACAAGGAAGTTGGGGAAAGGGGAACTTGTTTCAGGTTCAACGCCTTCTTCAGCACTTGCACTGAAATAGGTATGTTAGGAAATGCAAGAGACGACGACATTGAAGTTCTTGGTGGTTCCACATCGATTGGCTCTTATCAGTATTCGGGGTCTGTTAATAGAAGCCAAAGCCCGAAGGCAGAAGTATCCCAAGTAGTAATATCCAGAGCAACGAAAGGGCCAAAATTATACAGAAATTCATGGCACGACAGGGGATAAAAGTATATGCAGTCAAGCAACACGAACAACTTTCAGATACTCTCAAGAGAATCAAACAGAACCTGAACCTTTCAAGCCAAAACTCCTCAGGTAAATCCGACGTTAATACATCAAGGGCATCTAGTACTCGATCAAAGGACGTGCCCCTTAGTTCACTAGAAGGTACAGATAATGTTCCATCTCTTCAAAGACGGACTGGTGCTAGAAGTTATTCGAGCTTCGTTTTGATTGTGATCGATACAAGCGCTGGGCCATTTCGTGATATCAGTAGGGCTGTGGCTGAATTCAGAAGGGACCCAAGCAACAACTACTGTAGTAGGGTGGTTTGGTTAGATAAACCAGGCACGAATAGCATAAATTTTCATGGCCTTGATGAGGGTAAGCTACCTGCAATGGATTTAATCGTATCCAAGCCAATCCATGGCTCCCGTTTAAAACAAATTATAGGACTTTTACCGGAGTTTGGTGGCACAATACAGGGCATGCCACTAAGAAGAGGAGAAAACACTTAACAATTCTGGTAAGTTTCTGCCTCAACACAATAATTCAGCCAATAAGACTCACACTTGGCAAATTGTTGGAAAATCGTCCTCGGAAAATACTCCAAGCCGGAAGGATGAAATAGAAGAACTTTCACCCGAGTTTGCACAAAGAAGAGGAGAAAATATATTTAACCCCAAAAATATTGTGCCTGGACAAATTCGTCATGAATTCCACACTTCAGGTACAGCTAATACTAGCCACAATCGGTGTATGAAAGGGAAATTATCAAAAGAAAATCTTCCATTACAAAAGGGTGAGGGCACGAGCATTATGAAGCCATTGACAGGGAAGAAAATCTTGGTTGCAGATGATGATCCCATCGGGCGCAAAATAGCGACATCTTTAGCTTCCCAGCTTGGTGCAAACACATTTTCCTGTGTGAATGGGGAACAAGCTCTTGAAGCAGTTTACAAGGATCTTAAGGATCAATACTTAACTGGAGCTTCCAAGATTTCACTACCTTTTGATTATATCCTAATGGATTGTGAGGTAAAGCAAAATTTTCTTGTCATAAATCCTTCGCTATAGGTACGTTTTTTTGAAATGTTTCATTTATTATTATTATTATTATTATTATTATTATTATTTATTTATTTATTTATTTATTTTGATTCGAAGAGGGTCCTCGAGCATTGTAATGATCAGTTGCAGACACAGTTTATAGTGGATGAGATTTTGGAGTAATGCCATTGATGAACGGGATAGAAGCAATTCGGCACATCAGAGAAGAGGAAGGAAATTATGGTGTTCACATAAAAATAATTGCATTAACTGCACATGAAAGAGGAGATGAAGAGATAGACAAGATGGTTGAGGCTGGAGTAGATGCATTTTTAACCAAACCGCTCAACAAAGAATATTCTCCTTAATATACTATACTAATTAGAAATATGTTATATGCGTAATATTTTTGTAATTTTGAGGCAATATTTTCGTTAAAGAATCCTATGTATACCTTTATGATTTCCAAAACTTTTGGTGAACTCTGTGTTTATTTTGATAATGGATTGGTTATAGAGCAACGAACTGAGATTGGCAAAGGGAGGTGGGAAGACTTTGAAAGGGGAGTTCAATCACAGTGGGAGTGAGGTGGACTCTGCGGGAGATGAACACTACCACTTCCTATTGCACAAAGATCAACCAACAAAGTTAGCATGCTTTTATTTTTCACCAAAAGTAATATAATCAGTAACTCTATTCTTTTGGGGTACTTTAGTATATATGTGTTTGCTGTTAATATATTACTTCGAACTTGCTCATTTCAAAAGCTCAAGTTTATAAATTGCTTTCATTTGCTTTGATCTAGACATGGAATCCTGGACTTTCATTCTTTAATACTTGTAATTGGTTGTCAGTTCAATGTCCTAGTGAGAATTTATGGTGATTTCTGGTTCACGTTTTCTCATTTTTCCAATTCTTGCTTATTTCACCTTGTGATTTAAAATTTCTTTGCGCAGGATGAGGTAGCTGCAACCAAAAGGCAGGAAGTCGAGGCTGCATTAGAAGTTGTTTCTGTTGCTGTTGCTACTGCAGGGGAAAGGCAAGATTACGAGTCTCTTTCTGCAGCTTACAAAGCAAATCTTCATCTACAATCACTAATTGTAAGAAGCATTACAAACTAAAACTCTGGCTCGGGAAATTCCACTTATGGTATTTTTGGCCGGATTGGGTACTATTGAACAAGATTAAAGTAGAAAAAGATGTTTTGTCTGAAATACCACAAGTTGAATTCCCGTTCATTATAATGTGTTCGGAATAATATGCAATACTGTTTACTATTGATTTAATTTTGAAATTGAAATTGACCGTCGTTGTAAGCAGGATTCTAAATGATTGACTTGTTGAGGTACAACATGTTTTTAGCTATGAATTTTATTCCAGTGTTTATATTTTAGCGCGGCATGTATTTTCATCTTCTCTTAGTTTGTCATAAAGTGTTTGAGGATTCCTAAGTGGTTTGTAGACACATGGTAGAAATATGCATTTCTATTTACACTTGCTTTTTGTTAAAGTGTTTGGTGTTTCTTATGTTTAGTAGTTACCGGTTTTGCTAATGACTACCTTGTTTCTTCAGGCAGCCAACATCAGGGATGAATACACACCGTTGGAAGAAGAGGAGATTCGGAGGGAGAACGCGGTTGATGTTCAGTCTCCAAGATGTCATAGGGTCTGCTGTATTCCATTTAGTGATATGGTATTTTGGCATTACTTTTAGAAGTTTCATTGTCTACCTTTATGTTGAATGTTTATATTCTTTCCTCTTTTCTTTGTAATCACCTCTGTTTATCATTTTTTTCTTCTAACAGAATTTAATTGCTCCATGTAAATTCGAAATCCTTCTGGAAAATATAAAAAATTCTGGTAAAAACTTGGGCTACATTGGGCCAAATGGCCCAAACATATTAAAAGGAGAAAATCAATACTAATTTGCTCCCTACTTTAATTTACCTTAAAGGAATTGAAGTGTACGATTTATATAAACAGTTGTCTTCATTTACAAAAATTTCAAATTTTGGAATCATATGTTTGATTTGAACTCAAGTTTTATGTCAAATAGCAAGTCACCCTTTCTTCTCTACCTAAATGGTATCAGATTCAATATACATACACATAGACATATGCATGGAATCAGATTCTTTTCCTTCTAACGAAAAGTACTGAATCCTCCATATTTTGACTAGCCATAGTTTTATTTTCAACCTCATCAAATAACCAATATTCCAGAGGCGTATTTCCAGTAAGATAAGATGATGAAGGTGCAACTGCTCTCCCTGGCAGGAGTCCTTGTTCTCAGCTTCACAGGTACATGTTGATGAATGAATCTAATTATATTTCTCACTTATGCTATGATGGACCAGTTTGCAATACTAGGAATTCATCGTATTAGCCACGCCCTAGTTTCCCTAGGACGTATATGTCGTGTGTTATCTGCAGCATGAAGTAAATATAGCTGTCACGTTAAGAGTCTGTTTCTGTTTTTACTTTCGTTCATTATGACTCTCAGGATTGGGGTAAGAGTTTAATCCCTACCATATATTATTGATTGCAGCTGAAAAATGCCGGCAGCTGGTGGGAGAAGATCATTCTTCAAGAAGCCTGACGGAGAGATTTACATTCATTAATTGCTTTGACATGGGGTATGGGACAATAGCATGCATATTCAAGGAGATGATAAAGCTCTACTTATACTACGTCAGAGCAGTCCATGTTCAGAAAGTAAGAGGTCAGGTATCTCGAAAGGCATTGTTGGATAGGTTATCAAAGGACCAGAATATGGATCAGGCAGTGAAGGCCGCGTGTGAAGAAGGAAAGGCGGCTGCAAAAAGAGCATCCTGGCAAGCAAAGCATGTGATGGGGCCCATAGTGGCTTCGGGATGGGATTTGTTTGAGACACTGTACGTTGGGGGGTCTCTGGTGGAGGGACTGGTCAGGAGTGGTGGAACATTCCTCGGTGCTTTAGCCGGAGGACTAGTTGGGGAAGGGAAGATTGGGTGGTTGGGTTTTGTTTTGGGAAGCCAAATGGGAAGCTGGACGGGTGGAAGGATTGCGCTTATGGCGTATGATGTTGGGATTGGCTTGCAGTATTTGCTTCACAGGATGCCTTTCCTCTCTTGAATAGTATTTTCATTCGCATCCTTTATTTGTTATGGATTAAGTGTTAAATCTTTATTTACATTTGAATAAAAGAATCGAACAAGAAGTAAAATGTACGTAACAATTTATTGTGGTTTAATCTCAATGTACCATGACATCAACTACGTGCACTTAACAAGTATGTATAATGTATGTGTGTGCAACCAATCAACAGGCAGGTGAAATTCAAGATCTTGGCAATAGGGTTTCACTCTTTATCAAGGTAATTTGCAAGCTTCAAAAATTATTGGGAAATTACAAATCAGCTGTTAAAGGTACATGACTAATGCAGCAATGAAAATATGAAAAGTTATTTTCAACAGTTGAATCTTAAACACAATATCTTAGAAGAGGAATTGTCAAGAATTCCTAGTAGCTTGTTAATTCATATTTCTCTTCACCGCTTGAGGCTTTGCGTTCACTTCTAGAAGCAGATGTTTCTTTATCGCATTTGAATTCACAGTGATGCTTGGTAAGTACCAAGGCTTGAGGGATAATGGGATCCAAAATAATCTGATTAAATAGGAAATTAAAGAAACAAAATGAATCAATGTTTAAATTCTTAATTTCCGCTAAGACGATTTTTTCAGGCCGCTAAGACTATACACACACACACACACATAACTCACCCCACCTCCACCATCCCTGCCGCTCCGACGACCGTCCGGCGGCCATTTCGATGACTGCTCCGATTCTGACGATCGTTTCAACGACTGCTCCGATTCCGGCGACCGTTCCGACGACTACTCTGATTCCGATGACTATTCCGGTGAATGCTCTGAAACCGGTGAATATTCCGATGATCGTTC
>CAIGRN010026210.1:0-19177 GCA_903798345.1 Fraxinus anomala
AGACTCTCCTCAAATAGTTCACGATAAGATTCATGAATATCAGGCCATCCTCAGATTCTTCACTTTGTTCATCATTCTCCACTTTCTCACTTTTCTTATCGGATTCAATCTTAGCTATAGATGTGAAGGCTATAATATTTTGTTCATCTTCACTACCAGAATTATGACTCTGACCACTAGAATCTGATTCATCATCACTCAAGGTCACTGCTAATGTCTCACGTCTTTCTTTATTGGAACTCTTTTTCAAGTTAGGACATTCATTCCTATAGTGATTGTAACCCTGACACTCATGACATCTAACAGATTGAGGTTTCTTATTAGCAATCCTAGAGTTACTGTTCTCACGATTATCTTTCACGAATCTACTAGGGAATTCATTTTTCCGTTCTTGACGCTTTCTCTTATTCCTCATCACCTTCTAGAATTTTTTAACGAAATAAGCTATTTCGTCGTCCTTAAGCGTATCAGTATCAATAGACACACTCTCTTCTTCTCTAACAATGTTCATATCTATGGATTTAACCTTTTTAGGTTGTGAGATTGTGAGTTCATATGTTTGAAATGATCCTACAAGTTCTTCTATTTTAACTGCATCTACGTCCTTGCTTTCTTCAATTACGGTGACTTTAGGTCTAAACCTTTTAGGTAGGGATCTAAGAACGTTTCTAACGATTTTGGACTCGGGAATCTTCTCACCTAGGTTAAAACTCGAAGTAACTATGTCATTCAGCTTCACATAGAATTCATCTAACAATTCATCGTCTTTCATTCTAATTTCTTCAAACCTAGAGGTTAACATCTGCACTTTAGAATTTTTAACCGTTTTAGTTCCCTCGTATGTGGTTTCTAAGTTGTCCCAAACTTCTCTCCTAAACTTTTCAGTAGACACAACCATGAACAAGACATGAATGTCCTTACTGTTCCAGTTACACTAATCTAAATTCGTTCTACTCCACAATGAAATATCAATGGGCGTAACTACACCAGCAAAAATAGTTGAAGGTAGAGTCCACCCAGTTTGAACGCTAATCCAAATACGTTCATCCAAAACTTTAAGAAATGTTCTCATTCGAACTTTTTAATAAGCATAGTTGTTTCCATCGAAAAACGGTGGCACAGACAATGACTAGCTCATCTAAAATTTATTAAGGGTCAGGAATCGAAATAAGGTTCTGATACTAATTGAAAATACGTAGTTCGACCCTAACAACACCTAGAGAGGGGGTAAATATATGATTATGCGGAATTAAAAATTATTTAACAATTAAATAGCAATATGTCACTAATTAATTATTTTTCTAGATGATTAAACATGCAATTCAATTAATTCTATGTTGAAATACCGCAGTAATGTAAGCAATAAATGAACACAAGAATTGATCATGGAAAAACCCAACTGGATAAAAACTCTGGGCACTTTGTCAGTCAACAATTCACTATAAACGATTTATAACTTACAGTCTACTAAACTAGATGATGACACGTACTATCAGATCTCCTGACTGCAATTCCTACAGTTCTCCTGGATTTTGTGCTCCTACACCAACTCCCAATTGTATTTTCCAAAGCTCTTCTGGATTGTACTATTCTGAAACAATTCCTAGTTTTGTGAAATCGTCTATCTCCTGTGGATGCACGAAGAATACCGAGTTCTTCAACGACTGAAACTCCAGTCACCTTCTCTTGATCTTCAGAAACTCTGACAAATATGAAGGAAGTAGAAGTTTGATATTTGGATTGTGAAACTAAAGGTTGAACAATGAATGTTGAATGCTTCAGAGGATCAATTTGAATAATGAATGTTGAATGCTTTAGAGGATGAAAATTCTCAATAATCAACCTTGGAAATTACATTTTGTGGCGTTCAAGTATTTATATGTTAGGTTAGGGAATGAATGAGCCAGACAAAAAGCTTTTAAAAAACTAATTGAAAATTTTGCCGGATGACACTGTCGCTCGAGCGAAGGGCTAGCGACAGTCGAGCGACAGGTCGTCGCTCGAGCGAAGGTGAGGCGATGTTTGAGCGATGAAGTGTCTGTTTTTGACGCTCGAGCAAAGTCTTGGCGACTGTCTAGCGAATATTCTAGCTGTTTTTCCTTCTTTTCCATTTTCGAACCCTATACCTAAAATTTCACAACTAATACTAATTGCACACTACTCATTGACTCTTTACAACATATCAACTCTAGTCTTTTTTGTTCACAGAATAGCCAATTACATTAAATACCTAACACTATTGAAGTTAAAGAAAGAATTTTGGTTTGTTCTTCAAATGTACTTTATTAGGAGCATTGACCATATCTCTAATCAGGTAATAGAACAAAAGTGGATTTGTTAGAAGGGACTACTATTGTTTCCATCTGTGGTGCTATTTTCTCAATCGAGATCTTCACTACTCTTATGGCAAGCAAATAAATTTGACATTGGGTATATACTGTATTTGGTGAGCAATGGGCTTCACGAGACTGATCATCCTGTTTTAGATTAGTTGTATGGTCAAATTGTTGATTCAACTGCTTAATTGAAACTTTTTATACGCATTCATCCTTTTAAGTGGTAGACTTGTCATTGACTAATCATACTTTGAACAGATTATAATGATTTTTACAACTATTCTTTGAGGTGATTCTGATTTTGAAGTATTTATTTGCATAGGTTTGAATTGCACCTCTAAATAAGCATACGAAATTTAACAATGGAAGCAATATCTTGGAAATATAATGTTTATCTGCCTTTTCATTTTTATGTCATTTATCATTTCGTTCAAGAGTGCAATTTTTTTTTTTTGTAGGAGAACATATCCCTAAAAGAATTTTTTTAATGTCTTCAATGCATACGATATTGGTTCACCATAAATATTAAAAAAAGGATTAGAGTTGTTTATGCACAATAAACTCGAAGAGAAAAACATAAGTTGCAACCCACTTCCCAGCCCTACATGCCGCTTTCTTGTCATCATTTTTTTTCTTTCTTCATACCTTGATCTTTCCTATCTATGTTGTGATGTCAGCAGGAAAGCAAATTTTTTTGAAAATTTTAAGCCTTATACTAAAATTCTCTATCACGGGTGATGGAAATAGCTGCTTTAATGGTTAGATTTTAAGTTATATTTGCTTATAAATAAATTATATTATTAATATACATTATGTTTTTTTGAATGATTTGTGTAGAGAATACATATTCTATGTTGTATCTGCAGAAGAAAAGTGTCTATTAGAGAAAAAACTGTTAACTTCTAACAGACACAACTTTTCAACACATACATAAAAATCAGTATTCCTTTCGGAGGCGTTGCCCCCGAGCCCCGCGCACACTAGTGTCCGTGCATCGCAAACATTTTTTATTTTTATTTTATATACAGTGCTAACAATAATCTACAATAAATCTATAGCAAAACAAAATCATTTCTATCTTCAAAATACAAATTCTTTTGTAGTGACAGCCCTATTTTGCCTAATAGAACTGTGCTTTCATTGTTTTCCCATCCTTATTTTCAATAGCTCTCATATCATATCACTCGACGCTATTAGGGGAATCACTTTTGCTTTTTTTTTTTTTAAATATGCTATTAAGATGTTTCAATTTCATCATGTTAGCTTTTGCCTGCTCATGAATTAAACAATAGTTCGAAAGGTTGTCCTATTCGATAATCTCCGAGCTCTCTCTACACAAATACAAATTTACAAAATTCATTGAATGTGTATGGATGAAGTTAATCGCGTGCGAAAATGGAAGATGCGATGAGTTATATGAAGAGGAGGAGATGCGAGAAATTTCAGGGAAAAAAATGCATTCATGTCGACGATAGGAATAAGCGACATGTGTCTTGTGAACAGTTATTTTCTTTTGGCTCTTTTCTATTGTAGTGAGGTGAAACTTATCTTCATATTACTTCATTAACTATAAAAAATGTTTAGTTCCCCAGCGTTCACTATATGCATTTACTAGTCAACAAAGAAACACTTTCAAAGCATGTTTGGTACATGATTAGGTGGATACAAATTGTTAGCTTCTCCATTTCCCTAATTATTGTCCACCTTTACTAAGTTATCATAAAGTATCATGTTGCGATTGGTGATAATAAAAATGGTGAATAAGAACTCGAGATCGAAGGCTTAGAAAAAAAAAATCAAATTTCTAACAGCTTTGAAATAATCCAATTTTCTACTAGTAATACAAACAATTAGTCTAATTTTTTTCAAGAAGATATACTGATTAGTCTAATTTATTTCAAGAAGATGTACTAATGTTATTTGTTATATAAAGTACAGTCCGTTCTCACTTTAGCCAGATAAGCAAAATTGAAGAAAGAGAAAATATTAAACAAAGATAAATTCTAAATGCGCTAATTCTACTAGATGAAAGCATACATTAGTTACACGAAAATCAAACACATCTAATACTCTAACATTACCTTAAAAAAAATTCAGCCCGTGCAAGACTAGTTATATAAAAAGAGTAAGAATACAAAAATTCCAAATTTTTTTGGCCTTACGAAATAAAGGGCCATGGTGGAGCAGGATTTGATCGAGAATCACCAATAATACGATAATTTATTATTATTTTTAAAGAAATGAAAAATAACGAGTCAAAGAAATTGTGAAGAATTGTAAATTTGAACTGTGTGGGAGGGAGAGACGTTGACTATTTAGAGTATCTACAAGAGATTTTCTAATTTCAAATTGCACTTTATTTTAAATAGCTAATACTTAAAAATAAATTTCAGAATTTTTTTTATTTTAACTTTTTAAATAGAGATTGAGTTTGTCTCTTCAAATTTAGAAAGTCATACTTACAATCTATTTTTAATGTCCAATGCTTGTATTTAATAAGTTGCAAATTTTAATACTCTACTTTTTAAACTATTCAAACTACAAGAAATTATGACTCAATCATATATTATTACATCGTGTGTATGTAAACTTACTATGTCCATGTAGCATAACTGTAAATTGATTAACCATTCAGTTATGCTACATGTACATAATAATTTACATGATGATTTACATACACATGATGTTGTGAGATATGATAGATCAAAATTTCGTCAACCAAATAAAAAAACTTTATTACTCTCTTTTTAACGCATTATCTATATGCAAATTATTATATAACTCTTTATGTACAAATAACATTATTTTAAAAAATTACTACGGAATCTATAAAGATAGAATTGACCTTCTTTTTCCAAATTATAAGCCATTTTCATTATTGAAAGTATCGAGATTCATATTCATTAATTAGTCTCTGTGTTCTGTCTGTAAGTAGACTCACTCTATCGAGGGTTTTAATAAATTCATATTTAATGCACATTGTTATCAATAAATATAAACTAATTGTATTTAAACCATTATTTAATGTAGGTATAATAGAAAAAATATAAGAAAAATTATATTTTCTTTTGTGTGAAAATAGAAATAAGCCCATTTTCGTGGATCGAAATTAGTATGTTAAATAAAATATGAGAATAAATCAATAAATGTGAAAATAAAATGTAGAACTAAAATAGATAACATTGTTGGAATATGTAAAAATATTTAAAGACGTTGTGGGATGAAATTAGCATGATAAATAAAATATAATCAGAAATCAATAAATATAAAAAGTACAATATAGAATCAAAATAAAAAGTACTATTGAAGTACATAAAAATATTCTCCATAATATATAAGAAGTTCTTTGTGAACAAATAATATTTTCTGTATGTTCTCATCGTTAACAATCTTTTTCTTTTTTCTTTTTTTTTTTCGTTAAAATTGTCAGAATATAAGTAGTTTTTCCTGAACTACATTCCAATAAAATATCTTCATCCTCAACTCAACCTAAACAGCTGACCTCAAAAATCATTTTCACAAATTCCAAGTGAAATCCTTCATCGAAACCCTAGTAATTAATCCAAAAATATATGCAATAATTTAGCTGAAATTGAAATCTTCCTCTCCAATCCATGGACGTGTCCTATTTAAAAAATAGTCGTTCTCCATTTCGCCTTCCGCTTCACTATCCGCTCCTGTCTGATTCCCGGGTTTCCATTTCATTAGGTAAACAATCGAAAAATGTGAAATCGTACAGTGTAGGTAGAAAGATGTGTTTGGCTTCGAATTCCGACACAATGGTGGCCGGAAAGATGAATAAGGAGAGGAAATCGAGTGGAATTTTGGGCTCGAAGAACGACGAAGAGTATGGGGACTTGAAGTCTTGGATGCAGAGGAATGGGCTCCCGCCTTGCAAGGTTGTGCTCAAAGAGAGGTCTTCTCATGATTCAAACCATCGCCCGATTCACTATGTAGCTGCAAGTGAGGATCTTCAGGTTAATGAATCACGTTTGAGTTTGTAATGTTGTTGATGCTTTAGAGCGTGTTTAGCTAAGATCAAAATGATTACTTTTAAGTAAAAATGTAAATTTTGAAACAAATGCTTTATTTTATTTTTTATTGTTGAAAGTTGGCAAATAAAATGTTTGGTAGGGGCTTTTTTCATCTTTTAAGGGAGGTCAAAAGTGAGTAAGTTATATATACTGAGCTATTTCGAAGAAAGTAATTATATTTACTTAAGAGCAAATAAATAAATAAAAAAATAATAAATAAATTGGCCAAACAACAAAATGTTTCTTAAAAGTAATATATATATTTTAGGCATAGCTAAACATGGGATGAAAGTAGTTAATTTTGTATTTTTCGTTTATTTTAGGAAGGTGATGTTGCCTTTTCTGTACCGAATACATTGGTGGTGACTCTGGAAAGAGTTCTGGGAAACGAGACTATCGGTAAGGTGCTGTGGTGAATTTTATGGATTCTGCTTCATTTTTGTGCTGACATTTATTGAAACTTGTAACATGTAACAAGTGCTACTCCTGATAGAAGTTCAGACCCAAATAAAGTGCAATTTCCCAATAAAATGCACATTTGTGTTTTTGCTGAAACGTTAGGAATTACTACTGGTTGCGTACATTAGGAAAAAGTTCAGTAATTAATGTTGAACAAGGACGTATGCATCTGCTTTTACTTTCATACTGTAGAAGTATAAAGATTCTTTTAATTGGTTCTACATTTTTTTAACCCATTTTAATTTTAATTTTTTTTCTCTCGTACCAAGAGAATATTATATTATCTGGCTCTCATGGAGTAGAAAATAAACATATCTTGATATTATTTATAAGAATAAGTTGTATATATTGGTGCATTTTTTTTAGCTTTTGTATTATTGTGGATCTATAGAAACCGACTTATTTTTAATAACAACGTGATTTCTTATAGGAGGGTGTAATAGAAACCTTTGACATAGACTTTGCATTCATGTCAGTCACTGGTATCTTGCTTTTGCTTTCTCTATTGCTTACCAGTGCCTTCCTAATGGAATCAATAGGCATGTATAGATCTTTTTCTTCTGTGTGTAATTTAGGTTTTGGGTCTGAAATGCTTTTCTCTATTGCATTGGGCCATTAAACTTCTGCAATTTGATTGAAGTTGAACATAGCTTGAGTTTTACTTTCTGAATTTTTAATGCAGCGGAACTCTTAACCACAAACAAACTCTCAGAACTAGCCTGCCTGGCACTATATCTAATGTATGAGAAGAAACAAGGAAAAAAATCTTTCTGGTATCCATATATAAGAGAACTTGATCGTCAGCGAGGTCGGGGGCAGTTAGCGGTAGAATCACCACTTTTGTGGTCGGATACCGAACTAAATTATTTGACAGGAAGTCCTACAAAGGTATTCCAGTGCCTCTGCTCTATGTTGAAGCCAAATGTTAACAAGGTTTATCATGTGTGCTGTTACGGAAAAAAATTATGCGATTTCTTGACCTTTAGTTCTTAGATGGGATATTGTTGATGATTCAGGCTGAAATTCTCGAGAGGGCTGAAGGAATCAAAAGAGAGTATAATGAGCTCGACACAGTTTGGTTCATGGCTGGATCTTTGTTTCAGGTTAATATGTTTAGTGTTGGAGCTAACATTTCTACGCTACTGTGCCTCTGGAAAAGTTCTAAATTCAGTGTTTTCTCACTACTATTCAGTCATTATTTTCAATTCTGAAGATTATTTAATAATTTTGTATTGTGCAGCAATATCCATATGATATACCCACAGAGGCATTCCCTTTTGAGATTTTCAAACAAGCTTTTGTCGCAGTTCAATCCTGTGTAGTGCATTTGCAGGTAGGTTTGCAATGTTGTGGAAATGGTACTTTTGCAGAATACCTCAGTATAGTTTTAAACACTGAAGTAAGATCAAGACTCAAGAGAGTCAAACATTAGTCCAACATTGTAAGGAATGTTATGTAGTTAATTCTAACTCCTTTGTCAACCCAGAAAGTCAGTTTGGCCCGGAGATTTGCTTTGGTCCCTCTAGGACCACCACTGTTATCCTATAGAAGCAACTGCAAGGCAATGCTAACTGCTGCTGACAGTGCTGTGCAACTGGTTGTTGACCGTCCCTACAAAACTGGGGAGCCCATTGTTGTCTGGTATCACTGTCTGTCTCTTTATTCCTATCTAGCCTGTTAAAAATTTAGGTTACATGACTGTATTTTCATTCTTCTTGTCAGAAAAAAGGTCCTTTCCAAATTCTTGGTTGCTTATTCATATCTTATTTTTAGCTTTTGATATTAAATTTCTATTCTCTTTGTAGGTGCGGACCACAACCTAATTCTAAATTACTCATAAATTATGGTTTTGTTGACGAAGACAATTCTTATGATCGCATGGTGATTGAGGTAAATTTCTGAGTCCACTCGATTGTCCCTGCAATCTTTACTATCAACGAATCACCTTTCTTTTGCTATTCAGGCTGCTTTAAATACAGAGGATCCTCAGTATCAGGACAAGAGAATGGCTGCTCAAAGGAATGGAAAATTATCTGTACAATTTTTTCGTGTATGAGTCATCTCTTGTTATCAATCTATCTGTAACAATTTTGGCAAGTTATATAACACACCCTCAATACAGGTGCATGTAGGAAAAGAAAGAGAGGCTGTACTAGACATGCTTCCTTATTTGCGATTGGGATATGTTTCGGATCCTTCAGAGATGCAATCTGTTCTATCTTCACAAGGTCCAATATGTCCGGTATGCTTGTGTTGGTATTCTTCATTCATAGTTTATGAAACAGAGCAAATAATTTTCAATGGGTGCGGAGCATCTAACTGCTAGTATATACACGAGGATATAAACACATAGGCTGGGAGAATAACCTCCCCTTTTCATTTTACCAGGTATGTAAATAGACCTCAAGGAAATTCTGAGACTCATCTCAGGGTTCACCTTGGAGTGACAAGCACTTGGAGGCAGTGGAAAGGCCTTTTAAGCCCCCCCCCCACCCCCCCCACAAAAGGACTCATTCCCTAAGGGATGAGGATTACCTTGATGGGTACCTTGAATATGATTTAATGCCTGTCATGGACAGACGCCTATACCAGTGAATGCAGTCTCAAGTCTGCTAAAATGAAGTAAAAATAATAAAAAAATTTAGGGAGCCTTTTTTGTGATATTTTAGCACTGTAGATGCTTAATTATCTTTTGCTTCCATTTGGCACAGTCTAGTAACTTCGGGCTATTCGTACCATTGCTTGACATTGTAGACTAGGCTTTCTTGTACTCAATTCCTCCACCTCGAGTATTTTACATGTTGATGAATTGGCATTGCTATGTATTGTTCAAATTTGTTGAAGCTTTTATATTCTACTTTCCACGAGTATTTCTCTGTATAATGCCAAAATCTGATATGAACTTCTAAATAAACTCTCTCTCTTGATCATAAATGATGTGCTTGCCCGCATTGATGTGGATTAGTAGGGAAATCTCAATTCATTGGGTACTTGGTTCTGGATAGGTCACCTATATAAGTAAGAAGAAACATAAAACGAAGTTGGATTTTATGTTTGGGTTGATGGATACATTTTAATCAACAATGGATGATGAGTTTAAGCCTATGTTTGGCCTCCATTTTTTCAAATCTCATTTTCAACCATAAATTTTTCCATAAAATAATTTTACATGTATAAACCAAACATTCTCTAAAAAATCTCTATTCAAAACCACACCCCCCACCCCACCCCCCCACACACACACACAAAAATGGGGCTCAAATTGAGGCAGTTCTCTCATATCCAAGAGATTCTTCTGGATGAGAAATGACAGAATCTCTGGGTAATTAAAATCTGATTGCAAAGAAATGTATAGTGGTCCACACTTTCATTTTAAGGTTTAATACACTCCAGTAAAAAAGGGCTCTTATTTGAATTCCTGAGTTGAATGAATTTTATGATTAAATTTCGTTTTTCCCAGGTAAAAGGAATAGTTATACCGTGAAGATTTATCCCTCTGAAATTTGAACTTAGATATAAGGAAATCACATGATGAAATGAAAATCGAATGAGTTCTCCAAAATTTATATTTTCTTAAAGACACGTGCACACCAGGTGACTCTTATTGTGGACAATGAAAGTGAAAAGAAAATAGTATATGTCTTGCATGCTTGCGTTACATAGAAAATGAGTTTTCTTTTTCAGTTTGTAACTTTTGGCGATGAACATAGGTGAGTCCTTGTATGGAGCGAGCAGTTTTGGATCAGCTTGCTGGCTATTTTGAAACAAGGCTTGCTGGTTACCCTACTACTATTGTTGAAGATGAGGCTTTGGTAACCTTCCTTGAATTTCTTCAATAATTTGAATTTCATTATGATCCGTTCAATTTATATCTTTCACTTATTATAGCTGGCAGATTGTAATTTGAATCCAAAAAGACGAGTAGCCACACAACTTGTCAGGTTGGAGAAGAAAATTTTGAATGCATGTTTGCAGGCCACAGTAGACCTGATAAACCAGTTACCTGATCATTCTGTATCTCCATGTCCAGCTCCTTATGCCCCAAGTTTGAAATAGGTCTCCCATCTCTCTCCCCATCATGCTATATTTCGTCATTGTATTTGGTTGTCATTCAATTCTAAATGAGACAATCATACCTCAGGTAGAATCAATCTATATCATGATCCTTTTACTGTTGAGGAATGCCGCAATCTTTGTCTAAATGGGCAGAAATAAACGAGGTTGGTGAAGTTAAACCTTTTATCATCCTATTTTTATTGCTTTGTAAGATTATAATTTCATACTACGTGTCGGTTCATATGGATTCACGATTCTCTCACTTGATTACTTACATCAAATTAAAAAAAACTAAAAATCCATTTTTAGTTGAGCATTAAAAAGAATGTTCCCCTTTATGTCTGCAGAACTTGCTTTTTCACTTGTCAAAACTCATAGATACATGTCTTCTAGATTATAATCAGAGAGAAGTTCGAAAAACTGTGATACAAATTAGTTTGCCATTTGTGCTTGCTTTGATATTTGTTACAATTTTTTGGTACGATAAACTTTTTAGTATCAGGATATTATAGAGAAGAAAAAAACTTTCAAATCTTTCTTGGAAGATATATAATTATATAATTCTAAATACTAACATTTCTTGGATTGTAGTTGGTTAGAAATTAATAGTTAACTTATACACATTGAAGGATTTGTTTATTTTTTTCTTGGCAATTTTTGGGAAAATTCTAGTGAAGTGATAGATCAAGGTTTATGACAACAACAAACTAAGCCCTATCTTTAACAAGTTTGGGGTTGGCTACATAAATTAGTTTTAACCACTTCATTTGATGCTCGTTGTACTATTGGAAGATCCATCGAGACCTCAATCCTTCCCAACTACATCATTCCATATTAATTTTGGTCTACCTCTTCCTCGTTATTAATTTTGGTTTACCTTTCCCTCGTTTAACATTTTCTGCTCGGATTACATCATCTGAAGTCAATGTAAGAACTGTCCCAATGATCTAAGTCAATCTTCTTTTATAACCAAACGCGGCACCACTTCTAGTTTATGGTGCATATTCTTATGTGTTAGTTTTATCCATTTTAGTAGAGTCACACATCTATCTTAACTTCTCATTTTCTCTACGTTCATCTTAAGGATTGGATATTTTGTCCTTTCACCAATTACTCAGTGCAAAGCAAGCATAGTTTGTCTAGTAATCAGTAACCTTATAGGTATCTTCTAACCAACTTGCCATAATCCTATGCGTTACATTCGTGTCAAGTCCTCATTTGAAGTTAATAATGGAACCAAAATACTTAAAGCACTCACATTTTTGGACAGCATGATTCTCTACTGTGACTCCACTAACATGCTTGTTCACTAAAGGATGTTTCACATATCTATTCTAGTTCTACTTAACCTTAACTTTTAGATTTCGAAGTACTACTCCAAAGTTCTCATGATCTAAATGACTGTTTTTTATGTTTTATCAACAAATATCATATAATTAATATCACCTTGTATATATCTCATAAACTCCTCGACAACTAAAGCAAAAAGTTAAGGAAGATAAAACCATGATTCAAGCAAATTCTCAACTATATCACTGCTTATATCATGCACGTTAGATGATGCCTAAGTACTAAATTAAAGTCAAAATATATATATATATTGCAATAGACAAATTATAAAAAATTCATCATTGGATGATCTATTTATTTGAAATATAATATTAACAATTTTCAAGAAATTGTATCCTGTTATTTGTTTCCAGTGGTAACTTGTAAGCTTACTTAGAATGGTGAAGTTATAAAATTACACCTATAAGGCTTTAACAACAAAAATAAAGAAGAAAAATTATCGTCATTTGTTCAACAAGTGATGGGAGCATTAAGAAATTTGTTTAGAGCAGTTATATGCAGAAATTACATGGCATTCCTAGATGTCAAAGTAGAAATTTACAGTTAATTTATCATGTGAATGCATGGAGTAAAACATATTGACTCCTTATTTTATTAGTCAACATAAACCCAACTTGTCATAGCAAACAAGAAAAGATTATGATCACAATCTGAAAGGATGCTTACACTACTTTTTTCTCTCCAGGAGATTTATTTGATTTTCAGTTCATAAAATCAAATTCCAATTGTGCTTCAACATCCTCCACAAAGCTCCTAAGCTGTCTCTGAGTGTGTGTTCCAGATCAACCAAACATATCCTCATGCTGCTCAAAAGCCCAAGGGACCTGCCACATTTCCTCATCCCCTGAAGTTTCGAACCAGTTTTCCAACCCTACTAAACTCTCTTTGCTGCTCTCTAACACGGCTGTGCTCTTCAAATTGATCTCCATGTCCAATGGACACTTGAGCCATTTTTTCACATGCTCGTCAGCATCAGGCCAGCCATTCCAAATAGCTGGATTCTCACTCTCCAGCAAGCTGCTCAACGAAAGAGCATTATAATTTATGATGCTCTCTTCATACATCTCACTGTCATCTAATTTTTCTATCATTCCCAGCTCTTCAAAGTACTTCATATCGGAGTCTGTTTCCTGCATCATAGTCAGGGGCATAGCTTTTTCCTTAGCAGAATGTGTGCTTACCTCACTCATCTCAGTGTTGTCATGTTCATGGATGTCCATTACAGTAGGAAGCCCCTTTGAGTTATCCGCTTGACTCTTCTGGTTTTCATTCCCTTCGTTCGAAACTTTCATATCCTGACTCTCCATATTCGCTCACAAAAAGAAAAGCAGAGGGGGAGAGTAAATAAAGGGGTGGGGAGAAGAGTATATAACCTTTAATGAAGGGCGAGAATTCTGAGGCGTTTTTCTGATTATATATGGTTAGTTGAGAAATGACGTTAGTTAGTAACAGTTGGCAAGCCTGAACAGATTGATGCACCAGGTATACGGTAGTCTCTGAAGTGTCAGTGACCACCGTTTAATGAATTGGTTTCTTTCCTTTTCTCACATGATTTTCCTGTTGCAAAGTGGAAAACACTGTGCAAAACAGAAGGTAATACTCAATCTTCTCACTTTTTATGGTAAGTGTCATGACTATTATAAGAGCGAGATTCACGGTTATAGCATTGAATTAATTGATGGTAATCTACATGGTTTATGGGGAAATCTAAAGTGTGGGCAAATGAGCATTTTTGGAAGTTTCTCAAGTTCTTGTGAGGTTTTTTGTCTGGGAGTCACGGCAGATTGGGTGCAAATGTTGAGTGTTCTAACAAGGGTGTCCTCAACCAAGATTTTAATGGATTTTAAAAATCCTTCTACATTTAGGTGTCCGTGTCCTCAATTGAGATTTTAATAGATTATGTGTCTAATGGGGTCCTTCAGATTTTTTTTAGGTGGCAGTATTAGGCATTACAGATTTTGACAGCTCTAAACCAGTAGCATATCCTCACATTGAAACCAGCAGCCCCTGCAATTGATTCTTTGAGTAATTATGAAGACAAGTAAGTACTAAGAGTTGGATGATGATTTAAGCTTACAGTATGCAAGAGTTAAAATATTTCCAGTTACACTAATTATCGAACAGATGAAATTCTTATATTAGATCTTCTTGTAATCCTTGTTGTGATGATTGTAGTTAGTGATAATTTTTTTGTCTTTCCCGTAAGTATGACAGTAGTTTGTTTCTTTTTATCCAGCCAAGGTTCAAGGCAAAATTTTGTAAAACACGGACATTTTTCTGGTAGTTTTTTATTTGGGAGACCTTTTGATCCCATTCCTTACTAAAGTTTGTTACTGAATTAGTTAGCTTTTTGCTGACTGAAGTAGGAGCTCATGACAATGTTACTGTTTTATATATTTATGCTGGAAATATAACCTTTTTATTTCAGATTTTAGAAAAGTCTTAAATGAAAATTGTGGAGGAATCATGAAAATGATGCTTATGTATTATAATGGGATAAAGAGACTTGGGCAACTTGGTGAAATAACATGCCGCACACAACCTTATCCCAAGGCACAATATATATCTAATTTAGTCCTTTTTTTACCTTTGTCTTTTTGCTTTTTTAGTTTGTCCTTGGTTGACAGTGTAGAATTTAACATTAATTTACTCTAAATGTACATGACTTGTATGTAGGCTCCATAATAGCTCCTTGCAGAAAACCGTCCTGTCCATCAGTGAGAGTAGTTAATTTTCATGAGTTGTCGATAGTCAGTTGCTCAAGGCGACTAGATTTTTTCCACAGAAAACTGTAAAAACGACTTCGAAGTATCAATTTGGTTTACTGATACTTCATCATGGTTGCATTGTCACCCTATTTGCCACATACACTGTGCAGAACTCTCATAGTGGTTTCTCCTTATCTTTTTATCAGAAGCATGCTTTTGTTCTATTATTCTTGTTAGAAGCACATTCCTGCCACGTAAAACTTGTTACGTATTATTAACCGTTTTCTTTTTTAAGGAAGGAGGATTTTGTAGCCTGGGTAGTGACAAAGCAACCAATGAACGCGACTGTATTTATAAGTTGGCATGGTAGTAGTGAAGATGGATATGCTTGTGGCCGTGCATGTTATGTACAATCTGATCCCACTTGAGTTTTGATTTCAGATTCTGTGACTTTGAATTGTACAAAGAGATCCTATTTAATTGCCAAGTACAATGTAAATACTGTCAGTAATCAATGTGTTCTAAGATTATGCTGGAGGAGCAATTGAATTATAATCTTGCATATAGACTAATGAACTATTTACCTGCGAAATTCGCTTACAAAATTTCTTACCCTCTTGCAGAGAGGGAGCCATAGATGTGACCCAGAAGACTTTCTTATGTTGGAACAAAATTTATTAGTTGTTAGTGTGTTAAAATACGATAAGACCGAGTTTTGATTGGTCTGAACTCTGAAGTAGTTATCTTGTATGTTTCATAATTGCTTCAAGACTGGATTGTTTAGAGTCCAGTGCTCCTCCTATTTTAAATAGAAAAACAGTTTTGCTACAATTTTGCCATTGATTTCTCGAACATTTATTTAAATCAATGGCTTCAATTTTTACACCTAATGAAATGTCATTCAAGATGTACACATTGATTGTAACGAAAAATTGTTGCAGTTGGGTTAGCAGGTAGTAGCAACATCGCTCCCAACTTAAAAGACTCTGTGAACTCAAACTATTAAAAGTACATCCGAGTCTTGATAGGTTGAAACTGCTTGTCTGTCTTAGTCGTTAATTAAGGGTTTACTTGAGGTAGATTTTTTTTTTTTTTTAAAATAAATTTTGTAAAAAGTAATATTTTTGGAGAATATTTGGCTAGAAGGTACATAAAAGTATGTGCAAAATGAAATGATTTTATTGGAAGAATGTATTGTCGATAATGAGTTTGTAAGAATTTGCTTGATAGGATGACCTATTTTATGAAGTGGAAAAATGAGTTGTAACTTTTAAAGTATACGTTTGAACAAATGACCAGTTTTATGAAGCTAAAAAAATGAGTTTTAAAGAATATGTTGGGTCACATGACCTATTTTATGAAGTGCAAATTCTTTTCCCGACCCTCCTTTTTACAGTGTCTAGTGCTTTAATGCTTTCGACCCTCCAGCCCTCTCGCTTATATGACGACTGTCCATCTCCAAAAGGAAAACAAAAGAAATGAAAGTAAAATAAAATTTGTACGGAGTGTATGGATTACGCTATTGTCTTCAACCATTTGAGAGTATTTAACCTTACAAGTTAGCCCTTTCTAAAAGGGCTTTTGGTTTAGATTATAAGTCAGTCAGCCAGGAACCAGAACAAAATGACCATTTTTCACTATGTATTTTGAAATATATCCACTTTTAATTATTACATTTACAAAAATAGCAACTTTTCAAAATAAATAAATACAAGTTACGAAATTAATTTCTTCAAATAACAATTTCGTGTTGTCAATTCAAAAGTGATTTTGACGTATACAAATTTTTTTACTACATACACCATTAATAATTTCATTTTCCAAATCAAAGAAACTCCCTCAAATTACTCCTCTCTCCTCGGAATGAATTTTATCTCCTCCATGGCATTCGATAGATTGCAATCAAGGTGGGGTCGAAATGAGAAGGCATTTCGATCTACTTGATATAAATTTAATCTCTAACCTAGGAGAAACGTCAGATAGCAAAATATAAAATTATGATAACTAACTCAGCCTAGAAGAACTCATATAACTAGATAGTCTTATTGACAGTTTTTTTCTAGTCACATAAGATGGACATGATTTTAGATATATTGCATTAGATATGAATATTTATAAATATTGTCTATTTGAACTCGTATAACAATATTTTTAGCTCAATCCACATTAACATTCTAGATGCTCCTAGAGTATTCAATAAAATCCAATTATCCACAGGTTTCTCTCCTAATCACCACTAGAAATGGATCATTCTTTCTCTAGCGAAGCCGTTGTCAACCCATACCGCTGTTCTAACCCTACTTATTTGTTCTTTTCATTTGAAAATGTTATTTAGCACCACTGTTGTTATTGTTCGGTTGTGTGTCCATATAGTATAATTTTGCTGATGTAAAAAATAAAAATATTATAATATTAAATAGAATTATTTTTATTTATTTATTTATTATTGAACATGCGAATTAAAGTGCTTATGATCACTTGTGATAATATAAGTTGAATACTTGCATTGAGAAGTATAGTGTGACACGACTTATATTTTGATCATAAATAATTTATTCACTACCAATGTATAAGGGTCGACACATTATACTGAAAGGTTGTAGTGTTGACTGATTCACTATTTGGGTTTGTGATTTGACCTTATCACATAAATAGTTGAATGTGACACAGTACACTTGGAGTGTATTGAACAAACTACGTGTCAAGTTTAATTCTATAGCATAGTCGTGCGGAGAATTAAATTCTACTTGACCATTGGGTATTGTATCTAAACCCCTTGACATAATTATGTATATTTTTTTTCGTGATTTTAATAGTTCTTTGATTTATTAATGGGTGAGATCAATTTGATTGATCAAATATCTCGATGAGTTGAGAACTTGAGAATGAGCGAAATAGAAAATATGAATTTTTATCGGGAACCGTCGCCCTAAAAAATGGGTAGAGTGACTACTTAAATATTTTATGTTGAATGGTTAAAATCCGAGCTCAGTGTTTAGCGACGACTTAATTTCAACAGTGTGATTTGTTCATATGACCATTGAAAAAATAGTGCTTAAGTTAGTGAGAATAATTAGAGGAATAAAATCGTCTTTTATGCTCGTAATTAATTATCGAATCTCAGACAGAGATAAAATATGTATATGACAGGTTTGAAGAAAGTATTATAGATTTATTAACTTCTGTGATCTTATATATTTCGAGAGTTCAATCTTTTGTCTTTAGTGGAAAAACCAAAGACTCATAATTAGATTGGGTAGTTTAGGGTCAACTAGACATGATCTAATTATTGGAACTTGAAAAATATATGTCCGATTAGATCTATGTGGTAGCTCTATAAAGTAATTAAACTTAGTTATGGTAATTATAATAGTTTTGGATTTAATTGTAATTACACTAAAGTTTTGTAGTTACTTGTAATTACTGTAAACTTAATTATAATTGTAATTGAAGTTCTAGGACTATACATATAATTAAATGTAAATTAATTGAATTTGGACTTTAATTAAAACTTCTATTTGATATTGAAATTATTATTCTATATGGATTAAAACATCTTTTGTCTCTATTAATAGAGATTAGATGGACATAAAAAAATTTAACAACAATCATAATACATAATTTCATAATGTTCAAATCAAGAGAGAAATAAAAAGTGAGAAAAATAATATTTTCTTATTGTCCAATCCAATAATTAGTTTTTTGATTTAATTAAAAGAAGGTGCCCGTCTATTGGTATAGTATTATTTTGGAGAATACCATAGAAAACTTGGAAGTTTGAAGCATTAAGTTCTTGTAATTAAAAGACTAGAAGCTTGTGATCTAAAAGACTGAAAGTTCGTGATTCAGATCTAGTTCTAGAAATCATCATCGAATTTAGGTAAAAATTTGAATCCCTAATTCTTGATATAATATACACGCGAACATCTAGACGATCTTTTTTATTGAATTAAAGATTTTTTTTAATTTCTGGATAATTCCTCTTTCACATTCCAACAATTGGTTTCAGAGCGATTTATATCGTTCACGTGTTTGTTATTAATAAATCTTGATTGCGTGTTTTTAGTCAAGCAATGTCTAGGAATATTTTATTATGTGATGATTGAATAAATAAATTACTTGATGTAATTCTTTATTTCGAGTCCGTAATAAGATATGTGGATTACGACTCAATTATCTTGATTTAATTTTCTTTTCAATTGGATTCGAAATTGTTATTCTACGGGACATAGGA
>CAIGRN010026225.1:0-16472 GCA_903798345.1 Fraxinus anomala
TACTATTACTATTATTATTATTATTTTTTCACCCTTGGTAGCTATAATTTAATTACTTAGCAAAATAAGGAAATAACAATATAAGTCCCAAATAGGAACTTACAAATCCTCTTTTACCCTGAAAATGAAGTGTAAGAAAATTTGGTCTTAGAAATATTTATTTAAGGCATATTGGACTAGTATTGGGCTTTTATTTCTCATATAGGCTGGGCATAAGACTCGTCCATGGGCGAGACTTGTGATGCTAGATCATCACATTAAAATATGAGTCTAAATTATTTTATTTTTTCCAGGCTTCTACTTTACACCTTAAAAAAAAATCGTCCTTGAAATTTACTTGATGGTTGGACAAAGAGTGTCAGAAATTTATCTCTAACTTCATCTTCTCTTTCCCAAGTAGCTTCTTTTACTCCATGATTCCACCATTATACCTTGATCAGTTGAATTTCTTTTTTCCGTAACTTATGCACATTTCTATCCAGTATTACAATTGGTAATTCCTCATAAGATAAATCTTTTTGTACTTCCAGAGATTGGTAATTGATCACATGATCAGGATCTTGCACATAATTTATGATCATTGATATATGAAACACATTGTGAACTACCGATAGTTCCGGTAGCAAAGCCAATCGATAAGCCACATTTCCCACTCTATCAAGTATTTTGAAAGGTCCGATATAACGAGATCGTAGTTTGCCTTTCTTACCGAATCTAAGTACACCCTTTATTGGTGCCACCTTTAGAAAGTCTCTCCCCAACTCGAAATTTCAAGTCCTTCATTTTAGTATCTACGTAGCTCTTTTGTCTATTTTGCGCTGCCTTTATCCTAGAACAGATCATATCAACGGCTTCAATTGTTCTTTCAATGATATCTGGTCTCAAAGCTCTCTTTTCTCCGACTTCATCCAAATGAAGAAGTGATCTGCATCTTTTACCTTAAAGAGATTCATACAGAGTCATTTCAATAGTTGCCTAATTATTATACACAAATTCCACCAAAGGTAGATACAATTACCAACTACTTCCCAGATCTAGAACACAGGCTCTTGACATATCTTCTAAAGTTTGAATGGTCTCTTGAGTCTAACCATCAGATTGAGGATAATACGTCGTACTAAAATTCAATTTCGTTTCCATAGCTCCTTGTAACCTCTTCCAAAATTTAGATATAAATCTTGGATCTCTATCACACACAATGGAGATGGGGACACCATGCAATCTTACAATCTCTTTAATGTACAACTGTGCCAACTGATCTAGAATGAATGTCATTTTTACTAGATGAAAATGAGCTGATTTTGTTAGACGATCCACTATTACCCATTTAGCATTATGTCCTCTTTCTGACTTCGAAAATCCTACCACAAAGTCCATTGCGATATTCTCCTATTTCCATTCATGTATGTCAAATGTTCTGCTTTAGCTTGTTGACACACTATGCATTTTGCCACATGTAGGCATATACTTCACATGTTACTTAACCAAAATGTATCTCGAAGATCTTGATATATTTTCGTACCACCAGGATGTGTGGTGTACGGGGTAAAACGAGCCTCTTCCAATATCTCCTTCCTCAAAGCTTTATCCTAGGCACACACATTCTTCCTTTAAACATCAGTGATCGATTCGAAGTTATACCAAAATCCTTTCTCTAATCAATACCAATCTCGTTCTTGATCTTTTACAAGAATGGGTCTTTACCTTGTGCTTCTATGATTCGATCTCTAAGAGTAGGTCGAACCACCAAAGTTGCTAAATGAGCGGTGACTTGCCCAGGCGTGGGAACTACTTCGATTCACAAATTTTTCATGTCTTTGATCAACTCATCTGAATAGTAGGAAATGATGCCAACTGTCCCATCGACTTTCAACTTAGAGCATCGACAACAACATTAGCCTTATTTGGATGGTAATGAATAGTAAAATCATAATCCTTTACTAGCTCCAACCATCGTCTCTGTCTCATATTCAAATGCCAACTGTCCCATCGACTTTCTACTCAGAGCATCGACAACAACATTAGCCTTACCCGGATGGTAATGAATAGTGCAATCATAATCCTTTACTAGCTCCAACCGTCGTCTATGTCTTATTTTCAATTCCTTCCATGTGAAGAAATATTTGAGACTCTTATGATCAGTGTAAATGTTGTACTTTACTCCATAAAAGTAATGACGCCATATATTTAATACATGAACTACCGTTGCAAGATCATGCATCGAGTAATTCTGCTCATGTTGTTTCAATTGGCTTGACACATAGACAATCAGTTTTCCATGCTACATCAACACACATCCCAAACCTTGTTTGGATGTATCACTATATATAACAAACCCTTCTGAACCTTCGGGTATAGTTAACATTGGTGCTGTAATCAATCGTTGCTTTAGCTCTTGAAGCTTTGTTCATTCTTATTTGTCCATTGAAATTTTACACATTTCCTTGTCAATTGTGTCATTGGTCTAGATATTTTGGAGAATCCTTCGATAAATCTCCGATAGTACCCAACCAATCCCAGAAAACTTCGGACTTTACCAGCATTATTCGGTGTATTCCAATTAGTTATTGCTTCCACTTTTATTATCTACTTCAATTCCTTGGGTAGTAACGACCAAGGAATCTAAGTCACTCAAGCTAAAATTCACACTTTTCAATTTTGGCATATAATTTTTCCTTACGCATTATTTCTAACGCCATTCTACAATGTTCTTCATGCTGATCTTTACTTTTGGAGTATATCAAAATATCATCAATGAAGACTATGACAAATTGATCCAAATATTGAAGAAATACACGATTCATTAAATCTATAAATACCGCTGGAACATTTGTCAACCCAAGCAGCATAACTGTGAACTCTTAATGTTCATAACGAGTTCTGAAAGTCGTCTTGGGTATATCACTCGCCTTAACCTTCAATTGATGATATACTGATTGTAAGTCGATCTTGGAAAGTACTTTAGCCCCTTTTAATTGATCAAACAAATCCTCGATTATCAGAAGATGATATTTATTCTTGATGGTTAAATGGTTTAGCTCTTTATAGTCGATACACATCCTCATACTTCCATCTTTCTTCTTCATGAACAACACCGGTGTGCCCCATGGTGAAACACTAGGTCGAACAAAGCCAATGTCTAACAATTCTTGTAATTAAATTTTGATCTCTTGAATTTCCTTTGGGGCCATTATGTATGGAGCTTTAGATATTGATGTCGCTTCGGGAACTAGATCTATTGCAAATTCCACTTGTCTATCCGGTGGAGTACTAGGTCAATCTTTTAAAAACACATCTATAAATTCTTATACCACTGGTACATCTTCAATCTTTCTTGACGCCTATTTTTCTCCCATGATATTAACTAGAAACCCTTGATATGATTATTTTCTCAACTTTTTCTCGGCTTGCAAGGCTGATACCAGTCTTCTGATACCAGTTGAAGATGGTGTTTAGTCTTCACTTCGTGGAAAGAAAATTGTCTTCTCTAGATTTCTGAAAAGACACTTCCCTTTCTCTATAACGGATGGTTGCATAATTACGTCCCAACTAATCCTGCCCAAAATCACATCAAAGTCTTTCATCTCTATCAAATACAAATTAGCTTCTAATATTTTTCCTTCAATTTCAAGATTCACCAACCTAGCTAACCGATTAGTATTCAATGTTCTGCTTGAAGAGATGCTAACTTCTAGTGTACTGTCTGACTTATTACAAGTAATACTAGATTTAATACTCTCTGACTTATTACAAGTGATACTGCATTTAGCAATGAAAGACGTTGATATAAAAGAAAGTAGCTCCCGAATCAAACTGTACATAAGCAGGTGTATTAGATATCAGTAGAATACCTGCTATTACGTTTGAGTTCTCCTCTGCCTCTTTCTAACTTAATGTAAAAACTGATGCTTTTTCCTTTTTGTTCTTATTGTTGTTGTCATCATTCTTCTGAGAAAATGTGGGACAGTCATTAGCGATATGTCTTGGCTTACCACACAGAAAATAGACATTCTTTCCATATAAGCATTCACCACTATGGGGGTTACCACACTTAGGACATCGTGCTACTGCAACTACTATGGCCTTACTGTCACTAGATGCGATATTAGCTTTCTTATTGTGCCATTTGACCTTTCCTTTGTCTTGACCATTCCATTTTCTCTTTTCAAATTGCCCTTTGTCCTGTTGGTTGTACAATTGACTGTGTTGCTTTGCATTAGCTTTCTGATACCAAATAGTGTGAGCTCGTTCCAACATCTCCTGGTATGATGTGAAACGATACGACATAAGAATCATGCTCAAGTTTGGGTTTAATCCTTGCTCGAATCTTTGAGTCTTCTTAATTTCTGTGTCAACCAGGTGTGGAGCATATCTTGAGAGTTAATCGAACTTTTGCTCATAATCAGTTAGGGACATATTACCCTGCTTGAGTTGAAGAAATTTGCTCTCCTTAAAATCTCTTAAAGGCCTTGTCCATCACTTCCTCCCTGAATTGTTCTCAATTTAATGCCAACTGTTGCTCTTGGGTCCTAGTTCAGGAAATCAAATCCCACCAATGACTTGCATCACTGGTAAATAAAAACTCTGCACACTAGACCTTTTGAACGTCAGCGCTGTTTATGAGTCGAAAACTTCATTCTAATTTATGAAGTCATTCCTCAGCTACTAGTGGACTAGAAGCTCCATCGAAGGTAGGAGGTTTATGCCTTTGAAATAACTCAACTATCAATGCATGAGTTGGGAGGGTAATATGAGTTGGTGGTGCAAACAGAGCTTGATTTTGATTCAGCCTGTTGAGATCTTGAATCACTTGTAGGAAGTGTCTTATTAAGTTGTTTTGGTTTGCTCGAGACATTTTCCTTGAAATAAGAAACTGTATCTTTTATTAGATTTGTATGCTAATGCCAAAATACTTGGAATGAAAGAGTAAAGTAAAATATTTCATAACTTGATCACATGATTTTTTTTATTTTATTTCACTTTTTCGTTGTCCACATCTTGAAATAGAAAAACAATTCGGAAAATTTTATTATTAATTTTTTTTTTTCAAATGAACTAGTAATCTCAATAATCTCTACTCTTTTCACTCTTGGTCTTGGGTCCTTCTCTGGATCTTCTTATTCATCTTCCTTAGCATTTCCCATAATTGGTTGTGCAACTTTGTCATCTGAAGTCAAAATCAACTCAGGTCCTAAGTGAGAGATAGCATCACCAATCATAGTCTCCCAATTATGGATATAGGCATTGCAAAAGTCCTCAAAGTCAAGTTCTTTAGGTTCACTTTCCAAAATTTGAGATAACATATTTTCTTGTATAAGCTTCCCGATACGTTTCTCACGAGGTGCAAGAGTTTTTAGCAAATGACCTATTACCTGTCGGTTACTAATCTTATAACCCACATTCTTTGCTTTTAGCCAATTTTGGTATACACTTCGTATGTAATTGTCAAGGTCTAAGGATTCATCTACCTCAAAATCTAGGTAATCTAGGATATCTATCTCTTGTTGGCTGACATGATTCCTTATCCCAGCATTTTGTCTTCCCCTAGCCATGTGTCATCCACATTTCAATTTCAACCCCAATACATGTCTTTTAAACAACACATTTTCTTTTTCAAATTACATTTATCTTTGTATACAAAAATATACATAAAGAAAATGTAGAATGCACCGTAACATAAAAAAATAACAATAGAATCATAACTTTTTTCATAGTAAGATTTTTTAACTTTGCTTAGTTAAACATATCTGGCTCGTAGGATGAGGTCGACTGAAGGATGCGAGATGCTATGGAATGCCTTATATATTTCATTTTCTTTTTTTAAATTTCCTAATTTGTACTTAAAATACATATATTTTATAAAAAAACGATGAGTTTACAGAATCGACTAAACCTGTCTCTGATACAATGCTGTAACGTCCCGACCCGTATGGACACTAGAACAATTGTACCTTAGCTTTGGACTTGGAAATTCATTTAAATAGTAATTTAATTAACTATACTTTTAGCAGAAAACATAAAAATCAAATTTAAAAATTTCATTAAGAATTATGTTTTTATTATAACATACATTTTACTATTAACAATAACTGCCAATGAATTTCTCATGAGAAATAACATAATATTAACATAATTCCAAAAGAATTTATAAAAGAAAGAAGGTGCTGAGCAAATCCATGCATATGCCTATTTTATTACGTGAAAGTGGCAAGTATGTATTTGCCAAATAAATGAAATGGTTTGAAAGTTTTCCATGCATGAACCACTTTAGGTAGTAAGTAAGAAAATAATCTGCTTTAGTTTTCCATTTCGCGCGGCAAGTGTCAAAATAAACTCATTTACATAGTTATCAATCTCAAAACTTCACAAAATTTTAAGATAAAGTAGGGAACTTCTCATAATATGACATATCCAAAAATTGACTTCCATCGACAACATTTGAGGTAATAAAATATTTTTCAAAACCCCGCAGTGACTATGTTTGGAAGATAAACCACCGCAGTTTACTTAAAGTAACATATAAAATTCTACAGACATCGGATTTACATGATTTCAAGTTTATTCAGTAGCTAACCCACGAGGATGTCAAAGTTTTGTCCAAAAATTTCAATTAACGATCGAGTCACAAATTTTTTCAGTCAAGGGCAGAAGCTGATTTTTTTTTTTTTTTTTTTTAAAGCAACACTAAATCGTATCTCTAACATTTTTGTGTTAAACGGTAACTTGTACGTTAATTCCTAAAACACATAGCTGCTTTAAACATAACTAATTCATAAAAATCTTCTTAGGATGGTACGACAAATGATGTTTATAGAAATCTATTTATAAAAAAAACGTGGATATTTCATAATCGAATTAAAGCATTAAGTCACAGACTTCTCCATAGCATGTTGCATCTTTATCTACCATCATCCACGCCCCAAGCAAATCAAATCAACTTGTAGGAAGGGAATTAACCAATGGGTTTGAAACTCAATAGATATGATGGGTGCTTTTTGTTAACAAATTAGAAAATTCGAACAATAAATTCATACCGTCGAACTTAGATGGATTTTCGACAAAATCCAATTTCTATAGAATTATCGTAACATGTAGAACCGGAGAATGATCATTCCAACTAGAGTAGTGCTAAAGCATCGTACCCGGAGATACCAATTCATTCATAATTTTAACGAAAAATCATAACTTGAAAACGAAATAACCACTCTACCTATCTTAGTTTGAAGCTTTTGAATGGATGAAATTGGACGGTAAATGTTTTTCCCTATGGCACCTAAAGTTTGAAAAAAAATGTGTACATCTGTATATATTGGAAATGATGTGAATGATTTGCAGGAAAGTGGAAAGTAAATTCCAATCAGCACTTGAAAATAAAACGTTGGCAGCCATTCATTCAACATTTAAAAAGAATTGAAGAAAGGTTTATGTTTCATTTCTTACATTTATTGCAACCGTTTCATGTCCTAGCAATCATTCACCTATTAAAAAGAAAAAAGAATTGAAGAAAGGTTTATGTTTCATTTCTTACATTTTATTGCAACTGTTTCGTGTCCTAGCAAATCATTCACCAATTAAAAAGAATTGAAGAGAGTTTAAGGTTTCATTTCATGCATTTAAATTTCGAGGTACTTGTGTTTGTAATGCAAACATTTATGTTTATATTTGAAGGTTAATATTTTATCATTCATCAATTAATACAAACGTTTCCTCCCATATTTATATTCCTCTATGTGTGTGTATATGGATGATCCTTTTGAATTTTGAGGAAGATGAAATGAAGTGGATTTTAAGTTTAACTTCTTATTATTATTATTATTATTATTATTATTATTATTATTATTATTATTATTATTATTATTATTATTATTATTATTATTATTTTTCACCCTTGGTTCCTATAATTTAATCACTTAGCAAAATGAAACTTACAAATCCACTTTTACTTCAAATTTATATTTTGGCCCCTTTGAAAATGAAGTGTAAGCAAATTTGGTCTTAGAAATATTTTAAGGCATATTGGACTAATATTGGACTTTCATTTCTTATGTAGGCTAGACATAAGGCTTGTCTATGAGCTAGGCTTGTGGTGCTAGATCATCACATTAAAATATGAGTTTATTTATTATTATTATTATTATTATTATTATTATTATTATTATTTTTTGGCTTCTACACTATCCACCATGAAACAGTTTTCATCAAACAATTCAGTCTTTAAAATTTCAAGAAATACTAACTTAAAATATTTCAAATTTTCAACAATTATTTGAAGAAAACATGACTTAAATGATGCCTTTTGAAGTTCACATCAAAGCACCACCGCTTTCTTCCACCCTGCCATTGATCGCCTTAATCTGAAGCTGTTAAGGGGTTGAGTTTTCATAGAAACACATAATAGACTTATTCACTCGTTAAATCCAAACATATTATACTTTAAGCATATATTCATGTCATTCAAACTTTTAATAAGTAAGCATATCGATGATCGTACCAACATTTGGTGCACTACTATGCCCCCTAGTTCACATTTCTGGTACACTACTATGCCACAAGCTCATATTTAATCCCCATAAGGAGCCATATATAACATATAATCACATTTATACATGTTGAACTATAACATGAATTGAAATAAAATGGGGTTTGAGTCTTCCTCTTTCGAAATAGGTCTTGGGGCTTGAGTACCGAGTGTGTGGACTTCAAAACACCAATTCTAGAAATTTCCTACAATGCCTTTATTTTCCTTTCCTCTCTTCTTCTCAAATATATTTCTTCTCCCTTTTATTTCACTTATAGTCGTGGAATGTGCTTGTGTTTGGTTACAATGGAGTCCTAAATGGGTGGAATTCCTTCTTGAGTTGGATGAATTTCAATTCAACTAGGAGTCCTAGAATTTGGAATTACATCAATCACTAACCTCCCTAATTTTTTTGGTAATTAGGACTCTATCACGTTTGAGGTCTCTTTAAAATGTGATTAAGGCTTATCAAAATAAGATATGCTAAAAATTTCTAACTATTTCATCTTGATCCCTATATATCCAAGTGAATTTATTTTTCTTGAGGCCTTTATCCACAAAATAATTTGAACTTCGATTAGAACCCAATATTGGAATACTAATGCTCATAATTACAATAGTTGAATATTCAATCTCTTGATATCGAATATTCGATAGAAACTAGAAGTCTTAACTGAATAACGACTTATTTAACTACCAACTCTAATACAATTTGACGATAAAGCATAGCTAAAACCTGAAGTATAATTTGTCGCAAAATAAATTTTCATAAGTAAAACATAATTATCATAGGCTAGATTAAGTGAGCATACTTAATTACATGACCAACTTAAAACACGTGAATTGGAGAAAACTTGTACCAACACGAATTTCTTCCTTTCAAGAATTTGGAAAAAAAATTCACTTTTAAAATATAAAAATTTTCGATTGCTACACAATTCCATGCACTTCAATCTTTAATCAAGCATTGCACCTTCAAATCTTAATCCTCTTGCTAGACACGATTCTATGATAAAAATTATGTTATTTACGTTCTGGACCTTGATTAGTTTATACAAGATGCTAAAGATGGCATTCCATATATAGCCAAACCAAGGAAAAAAAAAACAAAATCTTCCTCACGGAAATAAACTAGGCATGGGCCTTTAAGGAACAGGGGCGTGGGCCTCTAATGAGTTTTTTGGTTTTAGCCAGATGTATGGAGGAGTCAGGTACACACCTGGAAATTTGTACTTAAGTGTGCACCTAGTTATGTCCCAAGTAGCCATCAGTACTTTTGTCATAACTTTCTTTCTCAATATCTGATTGAGGAAATTCAAAAGTGCATTGGAAGAATCATTTTTCCAATTCTTGGAAAAATAACTTAAAGGGCTACAATTCTTCCAGAAATATCATTTTTCCAATTCGAACGTTTGCTAAGCCAAAAATGAGTCTCAGTTCGAGACTGAAAATTCGGAGCATAACGTTTTTTACTAGAAATTGATATGTGATAATAATTTGACTATATTTCATTCATTTGACTTTCTTTTCACCAATTGAGTGCGTGTAGCATATTTTCTCACAGTAGCAGGATCATTATAATTGATTCCATTGAGTTCGCCGTCATAGAACTGCGTAACAGAAATACGATTTCGATAGAATATAGAATAAGGATATACAAAAAGAACCAAGCTTCGAATCATTGCTATTTGACTTGGCATTGTTCTAGAAAATTCGAGGTGGGTGAATCTTCATAAATTTGATAGAGAATGTAAAATATTATAACTCAAAATGCAGGAGTTAGCTTCCAAATAAATGTAAGAATTCCCAATGAACCCCCATCAAATTGACCCCTNTGAATCTTCATAAATTTGATAGAGAATGTAAAATATTATAACTCAAAATGCAGGAGTTAGCTTCCAAATAAATGTAAGAATTCCCAATGAACCCCCATCAAATTGACCCCTACCATATTTGAATCTTCATCTTGAGATTCGACACAACTTTTGAGTACTCACACTTTAGTTCTCGAACTTTGGATCTCTTACAGTTGAGCCATTTTTCACACTTTTTCTCTAATTCTATCATTTATGTTGATTTGTACCTAACAAACATAATACACATAGAATTATGCCACAATTCATCAAAATAATCAATAAATACTCTAACTTAAAGGCTCAGGTAACTGTACAAAATACACTTCAAACATTGATGAGTATGTTTTTACTCACGAGTTTTATACAAATTTAACTTAATTGTTGGCCAAATTTTATGATTATAGTACTTTTTTATGTGTTTGCTAGTGTTGTTTTAAAGGTATGGTGAGGTGGTATAAAAGAGGAGTTGAAGTGTACAAAAAAGCCAAAGTCAAGAAAAAGAAGCAACAAAATGACGCCTAGGCGCCATACATAAAGCGCCCAAACGCCTGGAAAAGAGAAAAAATATATAGTAACCAAGCGCCCAGACGCTGTGCTTACCCAGAAAGAAGAAACGTTTTACAGAGATGCAGTGCCTAAACGCTACACTAATATCGCCTAGGCATTACACCGAAAAGCATCGCGGCGCCTAGGCTGCGCCGCAAACTTTAGGGTTATGTCGTTTTGAGCCGCGAAAAGCCCAAAAAAACTCCAAATTTGAGGAGAACATGTGAGGGAGTACAAATAGAAGAAATGAGAAAATTTTAAGAGTTCCAAACATTGAGAAAACAAAGACACAACTAGAGATTGAAGAGCATAATTCAAATGAGGAAAATATCAAGGAATTCAAATCAAGGAATTCAAGTTTTGAAGCATTAATTAGAAGATGAAGAAGATTTTGGTGCAATCTTTATTTATTTTCCTACATTTATATTCAAAATCTGGTGATGTATTTAATAACAACTTCTTGTTTTTCTTTTTCATTGATTATGAATAGCTAAACTTTACATTAGGGCAAACGATGTAATCTACTTGAACCCTTTATGCTTTTATTCAAGATTCTTGGTATTTTATCATTCATGTGTTGATTTTACTATAAGTTTAATATATTAAATTACTTGATCACTAATTTGATGATTTTGTGAATCTTTTACGAATTGAGATGTGAGTTTGAGATTTAGACAATATAGTAAAATATGGTATATTAGTATAACGCGTAGAGATACCTATACTTAATATTGCGATTATCATATGAATTCTTAGAACTAATATTTCATTTAACTAGGATAGATTCACATAGAGATATGAGATTGAATCAGTTAAATAGGTTCAATGAGAACTCAAGAGGTGTAAATTGAATACAATAGAAGATTCAAAGAGTTAATGAGAAAGTGTCCAAATCATGTGATCACCATAGGTAATCAAGTGCAATACTTCTACACCGGACTGTCACCATTGTCAAAATCTCAAGTAGATTCCTCTACTGGTGGATCGATAATTGAAAAATCCGCACAACAATACAGGAATTTGTTTAAGTTAATCACCACGACACATTCCATGTTTTCATCTGAAAGAGTGGTACCACAGAAAGCGGCTGGAATTTATGAATTGGACAGCACAACATATACCAATGCACAAATTGCTGCTTTAATGAAGCAGGTGGAGTTACTTGTAAAATTGTAAACACATGAAGCAAATGCAGTGATGGCCAGTTCAGCATGTGAGAATTGTTGGAGAAATCACACTATAGAATATTGCTTGATACTTGCTTCTTTAGAGGAACAAGTCAACTTTATTCAAAATGGTTCCCGCAATTTCAACACATATGGGAATAATTTCCAGCAAGAGAGAGGACCAAGTTTGGGTGAGATGTTTCATCAGTATGTGTAAAAAACAGACAACGTATTTCAACAGATTAATACTAATTTTCAAAATCTACAAGCATCGATCAAGAAGTTGGAGATACAGATTGATCATATAGCTCAAACACTTGCAAAGCGTCCACAGAGATCATTGCCAAGCAATACAATGACAAATCCTAAAGAGCAAGTATGACAATAATAATAGTGGAAAATGATCCACACAGGGTTCCTGTAAAAGTTAAAGCATATGTACCCCCACTTCCAATTTCTCAAAGACTTTGAAAGAAGTCAATGGAAGAAAATATTCATTCTATAACTACAGGGAGTGTGGTACAATTACCAGAGATTACTGTGAAACGACCAGAAAGAAAAGATAACCAGGAAGATATTGATGAAGCTATAATGGAAGAAAAATCTGTACCTGCCTCAATTGAGCATGAAGAAAGTACAAAAGCATCCACTGCCAAGACACCAAATCCAGTCAAGGTTTACACACATTCCATTCATTTTCCTCAAAAGCTTAAGAAGAACAAACTAGACACAAAATTTATAAAATTTCTTGATGTTCTCAAGAAGCTCCAGATACGCCTTCCATTCCTTTTCCTCAAAGGCTCAAGAAGAACAAACAAGACATGAAATTTGAAATTTTTCTTGATGTTCTCAAGAAACTCCGTATCAATATTCCGTTGATTGATGTGATATTACAAATTTCAAGTTACACAAATTTTTTGAAAGAGATGTTGACAAAGAAAAGAAAGCTTCGAGAGTTTGAAATTGTGGCATTAAAGGAGGAAAGTGGTGCAAGAGTGCAAAACAAATTGCCTCCCAAGTTAAAAGATCGAGGGAGTTTTACTTTGCCTATTTCAATTAGAAATTCTTGTGCTATTAATGCATTGTGTGACACAAGTGCTAGTATAAATCTAATGTCATGTTCTATTTACAGGAAATTGGGATTGAGTAAAGTCAAATCAGCATTAATAATGCTACAACTAGCTGATACAACAATTTCAAAATCACGTGGCAAAGTTGAGGATGTACTTATAAAAATAGGAAATTGAATATTTCCGGTGGACTTCATTGTGTTGGACATACCAGAAGATTGAGACATTCCAATTATATTGGGTCAGCCATTCTTAGCAATTGGTCGAATTCTAATTGATATGGAGAAGGGTGAGCTAATATTGAGGGTGTAGGATAAGCAAGAGATGTTTAATATTTATACATCATTTGAGAAACCTTCCAACAAAAATGATTGCTGTAGAATTGATGAAGAAGAGCCACCTAATCAATGAAGCTGTCACAATAGGAAATCAAATTTCCGTGGACTTCTTGGCAGAGATGAAAATGAAAATATCAAAATATGAAGAGCAAAAAAAAATACATAAAAGAAAATTGCACAAAGTGCAAGGATGATATAACTTCGTTCGAGCCACCATAATCAAACATGGCATAAAAGTCAAACTAATGATTTTAAAGAAGCGTTTCTTGAAAGTCAACCCAAGCTCTATTCATTTTTATTACTTAGTTTTTAGTTTTAGGACTGTTTATTTTATTGTCATAACATTCTTATTGTGTTGGTTGTACGGTCTCAAGTTTGTGGGTAACAACCTGATTAGAAAGCCAATACATATCCATCTCATCAGGACAATGGCAATGATGCAAATTGACGTATTCAGGGAAATCCTAACCCTTCTTCGTATTTATTTTCACATTGGGGATAATGTGTATTTTAAGTTTGGGGGTGAATCATCAGTTGTTAATTATTTTGTTAGTTTTTTTTAAGAATTTAGTGTTTGTGTGCTTGTGTGATGGTTTTATTTCGTACGACAAATAAATGCGTGCTTGTGTGAGTTAGATATAGCCTTGTCGGTTAGGATGAATAAATTTGAAAGCATGTATTATTTAATGAATTGTGGATGAATCATGCGTTTGAGTTTAATTTTCTGATTATCCATGGTCCGCAAAACGTGTATTTGTTGGTTGAGACGGAAAATCTCAGCGCCATTGCATGGAACGCAAGACAGTCCTCTGACACCTACCAGGGACGGAGCCCAATAGAGACCAGTGTAGGCACAAGCCTCAATGAACTTTGAGCCCAACCCATATCGCTTTTATATTTTTTTTTAAGTTTTGGACTACTGGTGAAAAGTCCAAGGGAAAAACACAGATAAAGGCCACAGATTTCAATCCATAGATTTTACTCCTCTTAGCTTATCCTCTCTATGACTCAACTCGGCGCCTCACTCCTCAGCCTCATTCTCGTCTCTCACATCGATCTTTATATTGATTGGGGGCTTTGGCTCAAATGGGTTTTTAACACTATAAATTTACATGGTATTGGATTATCTTATCTTGATCCCAATATTTATCATTAATGTATTAGGTGTTTGAGTTTTACGTCATTTTATTAATTTTGTGTTTATGGATTTTGTTTGTTGATGATTGTTCTGAATTGATGCTGTGAAGACACTTTTGATTTGCGCTACTTAAATATGTCTAGAATTTTAATTTTTTAAGGGTCAACTTGGGAAAAAATCTGCCTTTTGTTTTATTTTCAATATTGTTTTGTTCAGACTCTTGATATGAATTTATTCATACTTTATGCATACTAAGATGTACGTATTTTCTATATGTATGGGTCTCTTATATTGGATTTTTGACCACGAGATCAGTAGAAAATAGGGAGGAAAAATAAGAAAAAGGAAATGTAGATTGATTTTCCGGGCTGTGGTTTAATACCTGATGCAAGAAATTAATCTAGCTAATGTAGATGTTAAGAAATTAGCTAGAAATTGATGAATGACTGTTATGCATACAAGTTTGGTGAAAACAATTAAATTTCTGTAAGGCAAAGGGGTTTTGTTATTTTAGTTAAAAGTTGAAAATAATTCTATTAAGATTTAGCTATAGGTTCAAGCAGAGAGTTTCATGGTAAGGTGATTTTGCAGACCATTTGAATCTCAATAGAGAGTTGTTACTTGTGAAAATTTGTGATTCTTGATGCATCGATCTTCATATTGATTGGGGTTTCTAGTTCTACAGTTGACCAAAAAACCAAACGCTTAATACTGCTTATTTCATTTTTATCATCATGGCCAAAAACTCAAATGTTGGCATTGGTCAACTTGTGCCCTCACTGAACAATATTCCTGGCTCCACCCCTGTATGTGGTTGAAAATGAGTATATAGAAAAAATAGTTTGAAATAATATAAGACAAATATGGGCTTAAGCAGCACCTTAAAAAAAAGTGTGTATAAAAGTGAGTTTAAAGGCTTGTTTATGAGTTCTACAATTTATGTAATAGGTTACGTATAATGTATGGATAAAAAGTGGGTTGAATTAGTTAAATTTAATTATTGGCATACACATTACTATTGGTCAAAATCAATTAAGCCCTTGTTTGGCTCCATTTCTAAAATCTCAATTTTCTCCAAATTCATTTTTAATCACATTTTATAGAATCTACAATTTTTATCAACTTTTCAGTCATACATTTTATTCATTTTTATCAAAATCTTCTAGATTTTGATATTTATCAAATCGAATAGGGGCTAAATTAGATTAAGGGAACAATTCACGGATAATCATAAAAAATTTGTGGTTAATTTAGTAGTGGCATTCGAGCCAGTAGCTCATCACTCGACCCGACTCGAAAAAGCTCGATCCATAGACGGTTTGGACTCGTTTCGAGCAAGCGTAAGCACGAACCGAACGTGGGTAGGCTCAACAAGCCACGAGCTTGGCTCTTGGCTTCCCTTTAACAGTTACCGTTTGATCACTTTTAAAAGTTTGTGACCGTTTGAGAAAATGGTCACAAACTTTAATAAAGAGCCAACAGTCTTGAAATTAATTTTTTTTTTCTTCTGTAAATATCTTAAAACTTCAACATTTTTTTTACAACAAATTCAACAATCACTCTACTTTCTCTACATTGTACAATAATTCCTTCATTATTCAATTATTCTACAATTCTTCTACTCTACAATTATATTGCGTACACATACCTTCATAATTTCATTCGCTTCTCTTAATTCATTCTCTACACTATATATTATCCAATTTATACATTTCATTTTTATTTTCTACACTACAATCTACATTTTATATTTCTATTAGTATTACATAATACAAATGGATCTTCGTGATTTCGTTGAGGGTTTGTTCGTTGGCCAATCACCTATGACGCCACAATCTCA
>CAIGRN010026226.1:0-10765 GCA_903798345.1 Fraxinus anomala
GTTAAAATCTTTTAAACATGAGTACATATTTGTTACTTGCTAATAACTTTGAATTAACAATATATAATATCTCTAATATAAAAAGAAAAATGATTACGATAAAATGTCCGAGAAGTGTCGGTATCAACTCGTGTCCGACACGGATACACTACCCTAATTGAAGTGTCCGTGCTACAGAGTAGAATACCATTAACCCAAATTACTAGTCCTAGTCCTAGCAAGATGCAATTTGTTTAACAAAATTAATAGTTTCTATACATGTAAAAGAACTTTAACAGCTTAAAATAATAATAATAATAATAATAATAATAATAATAATAATAATAATAATAATAATAATAATAATAGTGATTGATTCCGATATTGATTTCACATACAAACCTTTTCTTCCTCCTCTTTATCACCTTCCTTCCTCCCAGGAGAATCTGAACGTTGTGCAGCTACTGGCAGAGGTCTGGGAAGACACTTTATGACATCTGGGTACTGAGGCTGCCGAAGAAGTGCAAATTTGAATCAAAACATTAATCCAAAAGCACAAAATTACATCATAAACAAGAGAGAAATACTCTTGCAAATCAGTATAAATTTTCTCACAAACATGCTTGCAGTTACACAACCTCACATTAAAACAGAAGAGAGGACAACATTATTGAAAATGAGATCACATTTGCAAGAGAGCAAGCGAATTTCAATATCCACTACCTAAGAGTAACTTGTTCGCAATGAAGTTAGAAACGGACCACGTGTGATTGACTTCAACTTCGTTACATCTTATAACTTGAACCTCATATACATCTCAGTGGAGCATCCCCTACTAATGACGTGCTGCACTAGTGCATTGGATGCCAAGAGGAGTGAAAGATGGCTAAGGTTAGCTAAGGTTTAACCCATAAGAGATGCGAAACTTTGGCTCCTGGAAGTGTCAGAAGGTAGCAAGGGTTCCAGCACTAGACGGAGCTGGGTACTAAAGTTAGTCCAGGATAATAGTATTATGATAGATATTCCAAGAACTTAAAAGAAAAACCTTCGAACATGCAGATATGATCATATGAATCATACGATGCATAGGAAGAAGCCATCATAACTTGCATACAATATGTGGAATGGGGTGGGAAAAAGGCAAAAGAATTATGGAACATTGGCTACAAGAATCAAAAGAATAGAAAAGTGGCAGGGATAATCATTGAACCGAGATGAGTCATAGAAGTTAAACAAAATATACCTCGCGCTTAAGTTGTTTGTGTTGTTTGAGTAAAAGCTTATTTGTTATTTAGATGTAGAATGAGATGGCTAACATGGATTGTCCTAAATTGTAGGAACAGGAATAATATTAGAGTCACTATAGAGAGCCATGTAATGCAAAAGAGTGATTATTTTAGGTTTCTTAGGTTTGATTACTAAAAGGAATGACGAGTATTTTAGAGGATATGATCCACAGAATTTGCAAAACATCAAGATATAGAATACAAGAACCCAGATACTGTAGTGTTGCTTTACTAATAACAGAGTACTCATAATATCTGTAATGAATAATTATGATTTTAGATTGTCTTCAACAGATACATTTCACATAACCACAGCTTTCTGCAGAAATTCTGTAACTGAGGTGTGAGTAAAAGGTGCATTTCTCAAGCTACCATCCAATTATGTGATTGATATGTTGTAAATCACAGAGCAACCTGACTTTATTCTATCCAAATTTTTTGAACCTGAGGCTTATTGTACATGACAACTTTTATAAAGAGTCTGTATGAAAAGCAGTAAAATAAGCATCATGTATGCATAAATCAGAGAAGTTCTTTCAAGAGTCAAACCTGAGTTTCTTCTGGAAAACCATTCCTCAACCATGACCGGCAAAGGGCATAAAGAGAAGCATTTTCAGATATTCTAACCTGCAACAGAAAAAGAAGCCTTAAAAATTATACACATACAAAGGTGAGAAAAAAAATTTCATAGTGCAAATGTGGCCTAGTGGAATAATATTGCAAATTTATCAAAATATAAAAACAATTACACAGAAAAAAATTGAAGAAATATTGTTAGAAATGATAAATATTGATGAATTATCCCGATACCATGGGCGCTTATTTAGGGATTCATGGTGAATAACCAGATTCAAATAGAAATGAATTCTATCGAGTAAATCAATGTAATTTAGATAAAAAAATGATGAAAGATTAATACAAATCTAGGACTTTTGAATTGAGAAAGATATTGACAGAGATCAACAATCCATCTAAATTTCACGATCAAGGGTTTATACACATGAATATGGATGAGGGAAAAAAAATGCGTCTTACTCATATATGTATTCACTTACGCACGCATATTGATGCAGAGCATATAACAACATGTGGCATATTTGTTGGGCAATTATTTGCTTACCATTTATTTCTAGTTTCTTTCATTATTTTCTTTAACTACTTTCATGAAATGACTTAAAACTGTGTCGTTTAGCTATTTCTTATTAAGACCAAAACTGAATGAGAAGAAGGCATTCTGAATTCCAATAAATCATCTATGCTATTCTTCTTTTTGCAGCAGGTTTGGTTCGAAGAACCCATTATTGTTTGGGATTTATTTTTCCCTTTCTTCTTAGGAATACTACGATGAGGTATCAGAGTTGGAGGTCTCGTGTTCAAGTCAATGCTAGAACATTTTCATTGAATGTGTGTATAATGTAGGAGCATGCTTGAAACAGGGAGTGGGCCTATAGTTGCTATTTGGGAATGGCCCAATGCCGCCTTCTTAGGTGCCCTTCGAATTGAGGCCAAACAGAGTGGGCTTGGGGCAGATTCCTGAACCCATTTATGGGTCATATAGGGTGGATTGCTCTCCCATCAACTATAGCTTTTAAGACAGAGCAGTTGAATCTCCCTATATCACATACTTTTGTATGTGTGTGTGTGTGGGTGTGGGTGTGGGTGTTGGTGTTTGTGCTTGTACACACAGTATCATGAGCACTTACCTTCCGATCTCCAATAACTGTAACAGTATCATCCCTACTTCTATCCCTGCAGAAAAACATGGAGAACTGTAAGATTTGTGCAGAAGTAAAATAGCACACTGGCACCTTGGTAAAAGCATAAGAGATCAACCAAAAAATAAAAGAGATGGTGTAAAACATTACCTCAAATCTTTGTAGCCGTTACTATCAGAGATGGTAGTTGAAGGACCAACCTGCAAGCCCCAAAAAACGAAACATGAAAAACATTTTTAGTGGGAGTGTATTGTGTGAGTAATACATTAATAAAGAACTCAGAAAATGATACTTTCTGAAATCTTTTGGATTATGTGGACTTAAAATGCAATTTCCAGAAATCAGCAATTCAACCATAAAAAAGTGAAACTTTGAATCTTTGTTATCTCCTTGCACACACAGCACAAATGCATTCCCACTTTTGTGCACAGACATTGGAGCTCTTTGAGCTCCATTTAAACAAAACAGAAAAATATGTGATGATAGCAACTTATTTGTGATTCGTTCTTATATTTCATAACTTTTATCTCGATATAGATTCATATTATTTTAGTAGATCCAAGATATACAAATTTCATGGTTTAAGAGTATTGCCTACATGAGCTTTTGCTTCTACTTTAATTTCAGATCTATATGTACAACTTAAATACCATGTCATTTATGTTTCATGGGCTGATATTGCAACGCCCTCGACATTCTACAAACTTTACGTTTGAAAATTTGATTAGCATTACGATTTATGATTATAATTACAAAAACAGCTAATACGTCGTCCTTCCAATTTTTCTGCTCTCTCTCTCTCTCTCTCTCTCTCTCTCTCTCTCCCTCCCTCCCTCCCTCTCTCACACACACACACTTGCTCTCCACTTAATTCAGGTGAAGGATTCAAGCGGATACTTTCAGCATTAGTCTTCTATAAGTAATTTACTTCCATATGTTTCATATCCATCACTAGTTTTAATACAAAACTTACTAGCTTTAGACATTATGCTAGTTTCTATGATATCATACAGAAACAAATCATGGAAAAATGAGAAAGCCAACTAGGATGAAGCTTAAAATGAAATTTCATATAGAGCATGTTTGAGGTAGCTTTATGCTAAGAAATAAGTTCCAGATGTGTGGTTTGTTTTGGTTTATTTTGAATGCAGGTTGGTCCACATAAAAAATAAGCCACGCATTAGGTCCCTTGATGCTCTTTTATACTTCAAACTGATGTTATCCAAACTGCGGCTTTTGATGTTATCAAAACTAATGCGGACATCCATCGAAATTTATTTTCTATTGTGGATTTTTTATTATTTATGTTTTCTATTTGGGCTTGTATTATTCGGTTTGGCCCAAACCCATTTACTTTCTAGGTTTGTGGGTTTCTCTATTTTATATGGCCTGGTAATGTAATTTCAAGACAGTTGATGAATGAATAAATAAATTGTGGTTTGTTGCTAAAATTTCCTCCTTTTTCCCTATTCTTCTTCTCCTTCTTCTATTGTGTTCTTCTTTTGCCATTTCTACCTGTGCCTCTAATTTCCTCTTCTTCGTAGACTTATTTCTCATTCACTTTTGCAACCCTTCAATCCAGCCAAGGGTCACCTCCACGTATCCAACAATAATCTGGTCCATTACTCAAAACCCACCATAATTGTGGCCAATCCAGCATCCAACCTCCGATCGACACTGTTTTTCACACAAAATCAGTCAACCCGCAACAAAATCACAGTCGGCAACCCCTCTCCATCAGTCGGAAACTACTCTCCATCACATCTCATCCCGCCATCACAGTTGAACCACCGCCGACCGCAGCTCAATTGCCGACATCTGCAGCCGTCCAAATTTCACTCTCTACTCACAGCGTCACCACAACGTAGGGGCAATCATCACAAAATCACGGCACTATTGCTTTCCCAAACGCAATTGGAGGGAGTTCCGAAGCTAGAGACATTTGACACAATAGGACACAAGCATGCCTAAGACACACTCATTAGCAATTCAGGCAACTGAACAACAGGGAGTCATTTTCTTTTTATCATTGGTTGATATTACTATTTCATTTTAAAGGTGCATCAATTTGATTTTCTGTGTTGCTGTAACCCTAATAACGTTAGCCTTGAACGAAATCATTGACTTTTCAATGTTTTACCCCACTTATAAACGTGATTAGAGAATTTGACTAGTTCGTTGAACCATTGCTTTATTATTTAAAACATCTACATTATTAGCTTGCTATATTTGGACTTACGTAATTCCAATTTTTTAAAAAGAATAAAAAATAATAATAGTAATAAAGAAATAAAATTTCAAATTGCTATTTTTTTTTATATATTGTTGATACTTGTTGTTTATTGATCTCCCCATTGCACTTCATTTAGCTAGTGTTGCATTGCATGCAATTGCGTAGTGGTCGTGTCATCACCTCTAGTTCCAATATTCTGACCATAGACCCTTTCCAATTTGATGCTCTCACCCGACAATTAGCAAAACTTGCCGCTAACCAACAACAATTATAGACTCAATTAGCGACTGTCCAAACTGAGATGGCTGCTACTCGTGAAGAAAATAGAAACCTAGCTGCTAGATTAAACACATTTGAGCAAACCCCATATTCGACTGACGCTGAAAACTCTGAAGCGTCCAGTAATAGATATTATCGTCGTCCACAAGGTGGTCGACAACATGTTAAGACATGATCGTAGAGATGGACATCAAGTTCGTGAAAGGGAGCGGGAACATCACCGTCACTATACTCAGTCTCCTCACCACGAGGAGCGGTTCTTTAGAACCATTAAATTAGATGTCTCGACCTTTAAAAGTTGCTTAGATCCTAAAGTATTTACTCAATGGATTAGAGATATGGATCGTTTCTTTGCCTAATATGGGGTCCCAGAAGACCGAAGAGTTCAATTTGCTAGTCTGAAATTAATTGGCACCGCTCAACTCCTTTGGGAAAGAGTTGAAGAACTCTTTCAGAGACGTCGTGCTCTCCCTGTTGAGAGTTGAAATGAATGAAGCATCGACTTCAAGAAAAGTATTTACCCCAATCTTATAGAGATAATTTGTTGGATCAATGGAATGCTCTTACACAAGGCAATCGACCAGTGACTGGGTACATCACTCAGTTTGATGAATTCCAAATGAGATGTCAGGTCGTTGAGGATGAAGCCATGACTTTTAAGTAGGTTTAGGCAAGGCCTCAGAGATGATCTTAAACGTGAACTTGTCATTTAGGGTGTTACTACTCTTGACCATGCTTATTCTTTCGTCCGAGACTATGAGTTAGTTACTAGAATTTCGTATAGAAGTCGTGATGACAACTGTGCCCCCATCTCTTTAGAGCCCACTCCTTCCCTAAGTCTATCATAGGGCCTCCCCCATCTAAGATTCCTCTTGTAGGGGAAAATAAAGGTAAAGATCCTAAAATTCCAAGGATGTCATCCCGCTTGCAATGCTTTAACCGTAAAGGTTTCGATCGCATTTCCTCTAAATGCCCTAGTCGAGCCCTAGTTATGGAGAAATGTGAGGGTTTAGTGGATGAACCGTTAGAGGATCAAATTTATAAGCCTAAGCTTGAAGAGCTTGAGGATTTGGATGATAATGAAGATGCCTTCTTAGGTTGTATTCAGACCCTCACTGTGGATCCAGGGTCGAGACCCCTTGTTCCCGACACGTCTCGATTAAATGTTGTACGTTGTACCCTTACTCAACCTAAAAATGCTGATGATTGGCATCGTCGTGCCATTTTCCACACGTACATCAAAATCAATAACAAAGGTTGTAAAGTCATTGTGGATAATGGTAGCTGCATTAATGCAATTTCAATGGCTATTGTATCCTGTCTTGGGTTGAAACCAGTTCCTCACCCTCAGCCGTATAATGTCTCTTGAGTTTATACTTCATCAATAGCTGTAAAAGAACAGTCTAATACCTATCCAATTCCTCGAGTATAAGGATCATATATGGTGTGACGTCATTTCAATAGATGTCGGTCATGTCATTCTTGGTCGACCTTGGTTGTTCGATTTAGATGTAACCATTTATGGTCGATCCAATTAATGTTCCTTTGTATTTAATGGAAAGAAGATTCACCTTAATCCACTACCCTAAAACCTGTTAGCTCACATAAAGTAAAGGAAAAGGGTTACATATCATTAACCCTACGAAGTTTAAACACACTTGTGAGCGCACACATATCATTATCCCTTGTAGCAAAACATCATATGCATCCAAGGTTGCCACGTTGTACCTTAATGAAATTATCAAATTGTATGATTTTCCTAAAACCATTATGTCATATAGGGATGTTCGTTTCACTAGTCACTTTTAGAGAACGTTGTGGCAAAAAATTGGTACTAGATTGAAATTTTCTACTGCCTATCACCCGCCCGCAGACTGACGATCAGACGGAGGTAGTCAATCATAGTCTTGGTAACTTATTAAAATGTCGGGTCTAAAAAAATCTTAGAAATTAGGATTTTATTCTTCCTACAACTCAATTTACATATAAGAGTTCCATAAATCAATCGTTAAGTATGAGTCCATTTGAAGTTGTTCATAATTTTAAGCCTAGCAAGCCTTTAGATCTCATTCCAATGTCCCCACATGCTAGTGTCTATGTTAGCTGAAGCATTTGCACAACATCTACATAACTTGCATATTAAGATCAATAAACAACTTGAAGCTAGTAATGCATCATACAAACTTCGAGCTGATTTGCGTAGAAGACATGTTGAGTTTAATATTGGGAATTCTGTTATGATCCGAATTAAACCAAAGCAGCGTCTACTTGGATCCGCCTCCAAATTGCAAGTTTGCCCAAATGCATATTGATGTTACCAAAAATTGTCATTGGTTGGTCCTCGAGCTTGCGATTGAAATCTTCAGTACCTGAAACAAAGGCATCAAGGTGTGTTCTTGTCGCCCCTCCGATGCTTAAATTAGCGAAAGGGAGAAACATAAGTGTAATGCTTTAAATCGAATGTAAGAATATATCTGAATAATGAATTAGAACATATGCCCATGTTTGAGCCTCATTTTTTCTCCTTTTTTCCCATTCATTTTATTTTTCTACAGTATTCATTTTCAATCATACATTCTCCAAATAAAATATTATTACGCACAAATCTAAAATTTTCATCACTTTTCCACCACACACTCCCATCAATCACTATTCAAAAACTAATTCTTCCTAAAAACTGGTGGCCAAACACCCACTAAATGGACTTGACTAATAAATAGTTAAATACATCATTTGTCTAACACTATTCAAAAACTAATTCTTCCTAAAAAATGGGGGGACCACACATTCTCCCATCAATCACTACTCAAAAACCAATTCTTCCTAAAAAATGGGGGCCAAACACCCACTATATTTATAAAGGTAAGTAGCACTCTCTTGGTAGAATTAGGATACTTGAAGCCTTATCTATTTAAAAGATGTAAAAGATTTGAGTATTTCAATATAAATAGGAGTTGTAAGTTAGTTAAAATCCAATCTTATCAGAATTAGATAAATTTAAAGACGAAAGTAGAGTCCTACTAGAATAAGGAGACAAAGGTAAAAATTCGAGGTGACGAATTGTCACGTGCGGCAATTAAGCCTGACGAGAACACTTGGAAAAAACTTCCAAGATGACTGAAAACAACATCGGGCATTGTTGTTCAGGGTTAAATCAAAAAATGACCATATCATTGGCCTCCGTGCATCCATGTTCGGGGCTCGGGGATGTTAGCTGGAATGCTCGAGATTCGAAGATGAGATGCAGATTGCTCGGGTTGAGTGTTGACTGCTGGAGGTCGAGTAAATGATGTGTTGATAGACCCAGAGTACATAGATCTAGGAAAGAAAGTTTCGGGCTTATAAGATCGATAATTTTCCTTGATGATTTTTAAGACTAATTTTTGCTTGAATATACGAAGTATTTGTTAGAATGCTTACACGGGGCAAGGTTTTGATGTGCTTGCTTGTGGGCAAGGCTTTTGAGAGCTTGCACGATGCAAGGCGTTTGCTCACTCGTGAGCAAGGCTTTGAGTGTTTGCACGAGGTAAGACTTTGAGTGCTTGCTCGTGGGCAAAGTTTTGAGTGCTTGCACGGGGCAAGGCTTTGAGTGCTTCCACGGGACAAAGCTTTGAGTGCTTGCACGAGACAATGCTTTTGCTTGCACGGGGCAAGGCTTTGAGTGCTAGCACGGGGCAAGGCTTTGAGTGCTTGTTGCTTACTCGTGGGCAATGCTTCGAGTGCTTGCACGGGACAAGGCTTTGAATGCTTGTTCATGAGCAAGGCTTTGAGTGTTTGCACGAGACAAGACTTTGCTTCAGATAATAAGAAATCCACGAGCTAAGGCTCACCTTCAATAATAAGAAAACCACGAGCTAGGACTAGCTTTCAATAATGAGAAAACCATAAGCCAAAGCTCGTCTTTGACAATAAGAAAACCATGGGCTAAAGCTCGCCTTCCATAATAAGAAAACCACAAGCTAGAGCTCGCCTTCCATAATGAGAAAACCACAAGCTAGAGCTCGCCATCAAAGATGAGAGTTCTTACATGTTAGCCTCGAGCATGCAAGGTCTCATAGCATTGATGTAGAAGTTCATGTAGAAGCGTATCGTCCAATAAACAATAATGGTGATTGGTGACGGTTCCAACCACCTTTGGACACTGATCAAATTTTAATTTATTCTATCATCTCCATATGAAATTGAGTCATTTTGATCAATGGATGATGAAAGAATGCTGACTACTTCGACCTTTGAACATTTGTTGTGAACTTCTATAAAGGAAATGAATACATGATACCAATTTAAAATGGTTAGTTGGAGCATTGATTTCCAATTATTTCAACAATTGGCCAGACCATAACGTAATAATTAATCAGAGTAGGTAACGAGAGAATTGAAACTGATTGCAGGACAAATACAATCTCACTAATTTTCCTTGAATTTAGTTTAAAGATAATATCATGTTGTGAAAATTATGAGCTGCAAAATACAAAATAAATTATAGATGCTCTTGTTGTCTTCTTATCAATGCTGGTGTGTGTTGCAATTGTTTGCATCTATCTCAAAGGTTGTAGCTAGGGACTAAACTTTAGTTGAGATATTTCATTGAACAGGTGATAGATAAGGCCTTGGAGTAAACTAAATTTGGGAATACATCGTTGCAATATTTTCTTCTTTTCCTTACAAATATTGTTTCTAGCTCACCCAAAAATTTCAAGGAAAATCAAAAGTTCATGTTCATACAAGCAACTGAGAGTTCGAGGTTAAAATCTAGGCGGTATAGTGCCACTATGTTGCTGTTGTCAAAGTTGAGTGCTATGTGGATAGCTCGAGATGCCACCGCTCCGATGACCGTCATAGGGGCTAAGGGGCTGTGGATGCTTCAATATTGTTGATCGATGTCTACAGTAGCTTTAGGGGTGGCAAAAAAACTCGACGGTTCGGGCTCGGCTCGAAAAAAGCCCGGCTCGGGCTCGGTGCCATCGAACAGAGGCTCGAGCCGAGCCCCAATTTGGGTCGTCGGCCCGAGCCTGGGCCGGGGGGCCAAAAAGGCCCGTGCCTTATATTTAAAAAATAAAAATAAAATAATAATAATAATAATTTTTTAAAAATATATAGGCAGCTACAGCTGCCTGCTGGGTAAGGCTGCGTGCAGGCAGCTAAAATAGCAGCCTACACGCAAGCGAAGTACGTTCAGATTTCAGCGAAAATTACGTAAAAAAAAATATGCAATTGTCTTGTCAAATTTTGAATTTGAAAATTAAATATAGTTAAAATAGATATTTTTTTGT
>CAIGRN010026232.1:0-13852 GCA_903798345.1 Fraxinus anomala
CTACATATGAACTTACTCGTCACATTGCACAATTTATTGCACATTCTTAACGAGATTTTAATTTGATTAATTAAATATTTAGTATATCTTAGACAACATGAATGATGCTATATTATGGCATCTGCAAGGATAATATTTTCTTTTCATTCTGATAAGGTGATTGAATATAATTATTATATTAAGTGTTTACTGTCAATGATACAATCTAGTAGTGCTCATATATTGAAAGATGTTTTAGGTAAATTAAGAGTGCAAAATCAGAATTATGGATGCATAAATTCATCTTTCAACGTAGTTTTTCTCATTCCCCTAAATAGTATTAATGGAATTCACTCAATTTTTTCTCATAGCTTTTGAATGCTTTCATCTTAAATTTACACATAATGCGCGCTAAAAATCTTAGGCAATTCGTTATTTGACATAATAGTATTTTCAACTGAAATTTATACATAATGTCCGCTAAAAATGATTTTTATTGGTCAAGCTCGATGGATACATCTCTGCTTATAATACAAGAACTCCAAAAATGAATGATTTAAGAGTCACTCGTAAAAAATATTTGGTTGAAAACGTACTAGTTCTCTTTAACATAGACTAAGGGCCCCTATTTAATCTTCCCATACATGTAACCTTCTCTTCTTCCATCATAATACGTATGGAACCTTGCATTTCACTCTTCAAATCACTTATTGTCTTGCAATTGGATTGGAGGACTTGGACACATAGGATAGATGCATCTGTCAAATGGTGCCTTAACATATACGAGATAGAATCACATTGATCATAGAGTAGACCCCATCAGAAGAGAATAGTTAGGAAGGTTTAAAGATAGAAGTTGGTTTGTGGGCTCAAACTAATTGCTTAATTTAGATAATTAATTATCACAAGTAGGTTGAGTTGCACAGTTAAACTGACAAACTACTCCAACCCCCTCAATCATCGATATACAAACAAGACTCAAACACTGCCATCACACCCCACCCCACTCCAATTTCTCACTTTTCCCACCAAACTTGAGTTTTTTAGTAGAATTTCTAAAAATAATATCATTCTATCTTATATATGAAGCCAAAAGTCTAATATAAGAGTAGAAGTACAGATGTCTGTACTTGGACGAGTCTTAATCTCTCTCACTCTCTCCTAATTTTTAAACCTCTCTCTCATCTCTCTGTATAGTTGAGTCTGAAGCTTGGATTTGCATACGTTTTAAGAAATGAGAGATCGTATAGAAAAAGTTGCACTTATTCCATTCTCAATGGGCTGTAAGTCTGACTTAAGTGTTGCAGTTGGCACCACCCAATTACCTCAAAAGAAATATACAGACCAAACTACAGACACAAGTTTGGTCGTAACAAGTATGCTCTCTCTCTCTCTCTCTCTCTCTCTCTCTCTCTCTCTCTCTCTCTCTCACTCACTCACATTAATATTAGAGAAATAGTATAGTTATTACTCTCTCTCTCTCTCTCTCATTAATATTAGAGAAATAGTATAGTTATTGCGAATGATTTATTTCTCACATTGGCTGTTTGAATTGTGCATCATTTTTAAGGACAAAAGGAGGGAGAAGGAAAGCCCTCGACAGAGAAATTAATGAAGAAAAGAAGGGGATTCTTGGCTCTTCCAAAACCACTTTTCTCCAAGGGCATACATAGATTGATGAAGCGTCTCAGAAGATTTTCTCAAATGTTTGGTAAGTACATGAATTAACTAAAAGAATTTATATCTCGCTATATTCTCACGATAGATTTGGTATGCATCATGCATGACTAGAGAAACTTGAATTGAACCGAAAAAAGTATATTCATGTTAGTTGTTACATATGAAAGTACTTTTGTTCATGGGTAGAGATAGTATAAAGAAATATGCTACATGTATATTAATTTATGTATATAAGGGTGTCCACACTCTCACATGGAGTGTGGCCGGTGAGAACATAAGGGCCCCATCTCATGTGAGAGTGTGGACACCGTTATGAACATAAAATCATGTATATGTAGACATATCCTAGTATAAAATGCTCCAGATAGTAGTGATAGATCAACATGGAAAATGTAGAAGAAGCGCCAATATAATTTTCTATCTTCAAAATAATTATTTTATGAATTTGGCTAAATAGGAAGAAGTAGATTTTTTATACTAAAAAAGTTAGGGAATTTGTATTTGGTAAGTTTGGTATTATTTACGGAAAATATCATATTTGTTCTATGATAATTATTATGGTCTGTCTGTCTTATGGGAATGAAAATAACAAGGTGTGTCTTCCAACAAAAAAGTGGTAGTTTTGGGTTGGACGAGCAACTGGATTTAACATTTTTAATTATTTTTTAGAAAATAAAAAATAAAAATAAAAAAAGCTCATTTGGGTTCGTTCATTATCTCTCTTGGGCAAAAATAGTGGATCGTGTTTCCCTATTTAAGTAACCACCCTAAATTAATGTGACATCTACACGATGCCCTAAATATTCTCCGATATATGAGTGTCAAAATGAGTAGAGTAGTTAGGACCGACCCTTCAACATCCAGATTCGTGTAAAATAGGTCTAAACAGTTTTCAAATCCTAAGAAACGCCCCAGCATGTAACCCGCCAATATCGCGGGCAAAGTTGGTCCAACTTGCTGTGTTTTAATATTTCATTTTATTTTATTTGAAATTTTAATACTATTTAGAACTAAGTCATGGCTGAGAAAAATTGTAAATCCTCATTAACATGTTTGCAAATTACACCGTTAATTGTTGTTTTATTTCAATTAGAATACTTACTAGTAACTAGGTTGACAATTAATCAAACTTTAAAAAGTAATGTAGTGTAAATTACACTTGAAATTTTATTATACTCGAATGAAAAAATAGTATAGTATGAAAAAATCGGGAGTGTGAGGAATTAAAATGTATGAGAAGTGTGAAAAGAGTATATATATATATTTTGATTTGAAAGTGAGACGGATTGATATTTTAATTTCACTCTGAACTTTCAACTTTTTCAATAAAGCAGGCGAATCGAGTCCTTATGGGTCTTCGTATGGACAATAACATTACTCGTTCATTATGAGGGACAAACTCATCACCTAACTCGGACCTAGTTGAGATAGCTTGTTTCACTCTAAATTATTAACGGGATAAGTTGTTCTTGACCTAGGCATTCAAACCCATTTTGATACCACTAATTTGTTGACATATGTTACATACTCACTACAATCGAAATTTTGTGAGAGTTTCCACTCATGCTTATACTCAAGAACACTAGTTAGTAATAAGTAAAAAAGGGTTAAAAACTTGTGAGCAGAGTACTACTCACTAAACACAGTCTTAGTATACATAGAACGGAGTGAGTTGAGTACATTTCCAAATCCAAATGTTTCTTGTCTCTATTTATTGTTATTCTTTAATGTGGTGGAATAGACTCAATTAAGTTATGTTATAGAAAAAAAGAGGATTCTTGAAATGGTTTCATGGGATTCAGTCAATTGTCTTCATTGTGGAATATTATTAGATAGAAATGATTGTTGACGTGAAAGAGACTCCTACTAGGTATTTGCAAAGTAGTGTTTTCACGTGCTTCATTGAAGAATGTGATTCACATGTAAATAATATTGGACAACACAAAAATGATAAAGAAGTTAAAATTTGTTTTGTTATTTTATATGGTATCGTCCACTACATACCAATTATACTATCAAAATATGTTTTGTACATAGCAAGAACGAACTCTACAATAGACAAAATATCACTTATTACAGTTCATACAATAAAGAGATAACTGTTTTTCATTGATTTCATTTTCACTTAAATTTCTCTCTCTCTCTCTCTCTCTCACACACACAGTTTTCAAGGAAGAAATGGAGGAAAAGGAAATGGAAATAGGGTTGCCAACAGAAGTGAAGCATGTAAGCCATATAGGATTGGATGGATCAACTACAACCAATCAAATTCCAGAATGGAAAAATCGAAAAGCTCCTGAAATACTTTCATTTCCTTCAATTTCTTTTGAACAATTTGAACTCGCAATGGCTGCCCAATCTCATGGCCATTTAAGTACTACCACTGACTCAAAATTTACCCCAAATAACAATTTGAACTTACAATTCTAGACATTCAAAGTGTGTAGTCTGAATTTCCAATGAATTAGAGTTTCATGCCATTAATTTCATTACTTGATCTTTGTTATTAGGATGCAAAAGAAATATTTAATTTGTTACAAAAATAGAATTTGTGATGAATTGCTATTGCAAAGATTAATGGCCGAAGAAATCATGATTTGCTGTCTTAATTCTTTCTCTTTTATCTATTTGTATAGATGCTGCAATTCTATTTTATATCTTCTATTGCTTGTTTATTTTACGCTACGAAAGATTGTTGGATAATCAAGTCCAAACTTTCCCTTTAATAACTTGTTTGCGTATTTACGCAATAATAGACATTGGACAATCGAGTCCAAGCTTTTACTTTATTAATTGACTCAATAAAAAACCCTAGGTCAACTATGGCAAAAAAAGAAAAAAGAAAAAAGAAAAAAAACCACTGGGGCTTAGCAATTGGGGTATACAAACCAAGATCAAACGCTAACACAAAATTGATGGAGTGTTTATTAAGTAGAAAATCCTGCTCAAAATTGAGTGTTTATTAAGTAGAAAATCCTGCTCAAAATTGATTTTCAATGAGTTCTACGTCTCAATACTGTTGTCTAAAATATTTTTATTTTCTTAAAAATAAAAATAGAAGCACAAACAATGATGCACAGGAAATGTAAATATCGCCAAGTCTCCCCATTCTCAAATATTCTCTGAATCTGGACTGAATTCTTCACAATTTCTATTTTTATCCTACTCACTAGTTTAATAGAGTTCATGTTAGATTGCATTGGAGAGTCAATTTTTTTTAATGATACACCAAAGCATCAGAGATGCTCTAAGGAAATCCTCCGTTCATTAGTACGATGCAATACTGCAAGTGCACATATCATGAGCAAGTAATGAAGTCATGAAGGGTATCGATCTCAAAAAAATTAGTCTACGTGTGCTTAAGTAATTCAATTCTAGTTTGATTAAATTGTCAATTAGCGCACAAGTTGATTGGCTTTTGAGTACTAATTTAAGCTAAAATGTAAGAAAAGCAATTAAAACAAATAAATGTGAAGTTTTGAAGGAAAATTTAGACGATTGGGACTTTGGTATTCAAGATTTTGCTTAACATTCGTCCAATTAACCTGCAATATGCATTTTAATGTTTCTATTTTCAAAAGACCGATTTAATCTTCTAATTTAGTTAATTACCTCTCTTGTGTGTTGAACGTATTAACTCACTATATCTCTGTATCAATTAATAATAATTAATCGTGTTAAGGCGGTGAGAATCGGCAAACAGTTTATTTAGGCTGTGAATATATCACTACGTCCCACGAAACCTAGGGTAAAAATAACCGGGTCTAAGATGCATGAATAACCTTTCGGAGATCATAAAAATTACTACATATTCATCTATTCATCAAGTAAATTTCAATGGAATACCGAGAATTATTCGATCAACACTTCTTGATGTAACCAAGTATCTAGAACAAACGGAATTTAGAATTTCATAGATTCTAATATCAAGGATGCACTATCGTTGTTGTTACATACGTGTTCCTTGACTTGATAGATCCATCCAATTCAACCCATCGACAACTTCATTTATTTCTGTTTAGGGATAAAATCACACATAGAATAAAAGATGAAAATATATACCGATTTATAAGAGTTTGAGTTACTCCTCTTAATAAGGTTGATCTTTTAAGATAGACCCCCCAAATCTTAACATGGTATCAGAGCCCATTAAACTCTAACGAGCGATTTGATCCGATTAAGACTAAAATAAAATAAATTTGAGCACACGATTTTCAAGATTGATTTACTCAAACGAGCCACCATCTTGTGGGGACATGTTAAGGGATAAAATCACACATCGAATAAAAGATGAAAATATATACCAATTTATAAGAGTTTGAGTTACTTCTTTTAATAAGGTTGGTCTTTTAAGATGGACCCACAAATCTTAACAATTTCAAATAATATCAAAGTTGGATTCAGAATTGAAAAAAATATCTATTTCTAAAAAAAATTTATTCAATAAACAACCAAAACAACTCAAGTTGGTATTTAATTAGTGCTTTAATAAGAAAATCCAAGCTAACCTAATTGTCCTTGTTATGCGGAATGAGAGATCATCAAAGCTTTTCTCAACTCAGTATATACTCCAATCAATCAAAACCTCAAACAAGTCGAGATCAAAATCGAAACCAAAGAGGACCCAACTCTGGTTGCTTTAGGACGCCCACTTAGAACACACAATAAGGATGCTATTGCAGCCACAAAGGTCAAAGAAATTGGAAAAGAAAAGGCACAGTGAAGGAGAGCATGAAACATGTGCCGTTTTTCACCGAAGGAAGAAGACAATGCAGTAACACACCCAAGACACGGCCAAGGAAGCAGCATATATAAAGTGTGATTATGGTGAAAAAAAAGGCCAATCTCAATAAGTGGTCAAGTGAATTACTAAGCGTGTTATTTACCATAAGCCATCCAAGGAGCCGGGAAATTGACCATGAGCAACTCTAATAAAATTAGATTGCTTCAAATGACACAAATGATTTTAGGGTCGAGTTGTATCATTTTGAGGAGTTGACTTTTAGTTCAGTCAATTGTTCAATGCCGACTAGGAAAATTAAACCGAGTTACATCATAGTCTGGGAGATCGTTTGACAACAATATTCCCAATAAACCTCCTCCTTAATGTCAAAGGACACACAAGAAATATTATCACTCATCAGTGACAATTCCAAAAGGAGAACCGACAAAATTGAAAATTATTTACCTCCATCGATGTTTAGAAGATTTTTGCGACTTCTGAACTTCACAAGAAATATCTATTTCCACCCGAGGTGGAATTACAAACAAGAAGCCCACAAATTTGAATGTACATATTCAAGCTTGCCTTTAATTTTTTGAACACTCATGAAGAAAGAAGTTCTATGACGCTTAACAAACATACAGTGATCGCAGCAAGATAAATCAAACACATTATCATTACCAAAAACACATTTTCATTAAAAAGTTTAAGCTCCTTAATACTCACATGTGCTAGTCTATTGTATCATTTACACCGCTGCCACCACCACTACCATCATCGACGCCAATACATGAAGTGTAACACTTGTAACACAAAGTATTTGACATCATGACCAGCACTACCATTGATGTTGACAAGAACATCTATCAACACCAAGATTAACTCCACCAAAATCTGTACCACACACCACCATGTGTGCAACCATCATCTCCACCTCCATCAGACCAACCCAGCTTGCCTCCACAATAAGTAGCAACTTGCAAAATCGTACTCATTGTACTGACCACCACCATGTAAGAAATTGAGTCTCCACACCACCACTGCAACTAGATCTTCATGCTTCCACCGTTCCCGTCACTAAAGCCTAACCTTTCCCATCTCCGCACCATCTTTTCCATTGCAATTGCACTGCCATCGACACCATTGTGCCACCATCACTATCATCGTACCACCATCTAGTCAAATCCCCACATCTACCACAAAACCAATTTTTATACATCAAAAGGAAGAAAACTATATACAATTGCACTTCTAACGACAAAAATTTACGTAGTGAAAAATTTCTCGACGATGAAACAACCTGAAAATGACTTTTTATGATTAAAATTTGCATCATTAACATCAAAAATATTTTGTAGTGAGTCTCGGTGCTGATAGGGGGTGGTCGACGATGGCAATTGTAAAGGTGGTGGTGGTGATATTGATTTTAGTGTTTGTGATTGAATTTTTGATTAGGGGCAGTAATGGAAAAATTAAAACATTATTGTGGGTTATTATGATAACATGAGCGCTTTAGGGCGTACTCAATTTATGTTTTCAGATAGCGCTATACAATTACAATTTGTTTTTGCTCAATGAATACATAACACTCATGCTTTAGCACCAAGCAACGGCTCTTGAATAAAATTTGGGAAATTATATTTGCACCATAATTTTTGTTACCTACACCACATTTTTTATTGCAATGAGGATTTCAAATTTTTTTCTCTCATTTTACCACTTATATCCCAAACTTTTTCATTGTATTCTTATCCTTAACGTTCAATCAATTAACACATTTCGCATTTGGTGATGATCTCTATTCAAATATTCTGCTAGTGTGATTTAAAATAAGGACCAAATATTTTGTTGAACTTTGTATTTATTGTTTATTTTGCTTATCTAGAAATATGTGTGGTAAATAAGTATTTTTACGCCCTCCAAACAAATTTTTTGGATTGAAATTATTACCTGAAACAAGATATGCTAATTAATAGAAGGTTGATGATAAAAATATTGAAAATATAAGTGTAAAAATGAACAAAGGCTGGAAACATTTGTTACGATTAAAATGGAAAATTTAATTCAAGGTATAGTGAAAAGGAAATTTAAAAATTAATTATTAATTGGTGCAATCTCCCCTATTCGTGGTCCAATACATGCTGAAATTAAACGTTAAATGGGTCTTAATGGATTTTAACTTTAAAAATTTATTGAAGCCCACATACGGTTATATCTGGACCTAAAGTTAGATAAAACAAGTTTTGGGGCCTTGGCTCATACCATCGAGGACCATAATTAATTTCTATAAAGCTTTAAAATCCTTATACTTTTGGGTAAGTAAGATAATATTTGAAACAAATAATATTACAATTTAGCCTCAGTTTGGTTTAGATTAAAATCAAAATTTAATCAATTTTGATAAAAGGTGACGAAAATTGAAATGTATAGTTAAAAAGTTGTGAATTGAATAAAATGTGTGATTAAGATTAATTGTTGACTTTAACTTAAGAATTTTTTAAAGAATTTTCTTGGGAATCGCAATTAGGGTCTGGACATTCAGGCTTGGGGTGATCCACCACATAAAAGGCCTAACAAAGATTATACTATGGGTTGGTCAGCAGTTACAAACGGGTTGTGTTGACTTCACCAACACGTTAAAGGTTTGACATGAGTCGTGTCATGGGTAAGCCAACCTTTATAGGTGGGTCTTGCTTGATCTAGTAGCCAAACACTTACTACATAGATTTTGTTTTCTATAAAATTCATAAAAATGATATTCAGCGTTTGATTTGTTTAGCACAAATTGAGTTAATGGTTGAGCCATCCAAAAACTTTCGGCACATTTCAAATTAGAATAATCTATTTGTACAAAATAGATTACATAATTTTTGACATAATCAACACGTGAAACATTTGGTATGTGTAGCATTGTCCTTTCAAATTACACTTCTAGTCTGTTTTTGCATTGATTATAATATGAATAAGACGCATATGTTGAATGCAAATTATTATATTCCTATTATGACCAAAATATTAAGAGTACTGTTGGATTTATGGCTGCAAGGCCATGGTCAATCTTAATTAAGGAGTCATTAGTGTTAACAATAAAATATGTCCTTTGACATTAATAATTCCAATTATAAGTCTTACTACCTCCGTCCCATAAAGAAAGACTTTTTGTTTCTTTTTTCGACTATCCTAGATTGTAAATCACTTTTTTCTATTTGATTACTTTGTTATCAATAAATATAAACTAATCTTATTTAAATCATTATTTAATGAAAGAGCGTATTAGGGAAAATATAAAAATTTTCAAATATATTAATTATATTTTTTTAATTTATGTGAAAATAAAAATAATTTTATATTTATGGGATGGAGGGAGAGCATAAAAAAGATTGGTCGTAAATCTAATTGATGGGACAAATGATACAGCTATTGACTTTCTTCAGATATTTAGTAAGATTTGTCCTCTGTAGTGAATACAATTCAATTTTCGCGAGATACGTGGAAACAATCAAATGGGAACATTAATTTATTATAGGAAACCCCACACTCAGTCAATTATTCTTATTCAAGTCAACAATTTCATGATTCATGCAATATTTCTTTATTCGTTTTATCTGGAAGACCAACTGTTTTATACGCCATCGGCTCCGTTGACCCTCGGGACACTGTAGAGCGTGAAGGTTTACATCAGACATCGCGAAGCATTTAGACGTCGTGTGTCAAGATGTGCGGATATAAGAGTGACAGTGAATTGATTCGACACCTAAGCTCGGCTCGTGTGGCAAGCTATCCACGAGTTCACAAGTTTACTCTCTTTAATTTTTAAAAAGTTAACGAAATGATCTAAAATAGAGCTATCCAAGAGTTCAAAACGAGCCGGCTGTTGAAAACAAAAGTTTGTATGGCTCAGCCCATGGACTACGACGCGAACCCTGTGAGCCGATAACGGCTCGGCTCATTGCCACCCTACGTGAATAGCAGCCCTTTGTTTTTTATTCTTTTAGTTATTAGATTTTTTTTCTAGAATTTTTTTTTTTTTTTAATTCTAGCATGATAGTATTTTAGACATTTGTCACTCTCTTTTATTTTTAAAAACTTAATGTAATGATCTAAAAAAATTGTTTTTTGGGGGTGGTTGTCTTTTTTTTTTTAACAAAACATCAACACAGACTCTAAAAACATAAGGAAGAGGACAAACTTAACCTCGTAAAAGCAGAACAATGCAACAAATAAAAGAATAAAATAAGTGGAGAAGCACTACTTTGTATATAAAAGAAAGCAAGTGAAAAGAAAATTAATATGCTCTAATACTATAAAGTCCATATCGATCAATCTGTACAAGGTCACGAAATCGCGTGATAGATTAAGAGGTTCATACTCCTGACAATGACGTCGATCCTATCCCTCGAGTGACTAGTTTTTGTCCTTGAATGGCTACATGCCGGATGTACACTAGGGTGTTGGTTCACTACTTTGGATGTGACATAAACGTGAGCCAAGAGAGGTATTATGGTGTAATAGGTCGAAAAGTTGCCACTGGATTTGGTGGACGTAGAATTATAGTTAGGTCGAGGGAGGAATGATGGTGCTTGATTTATTGTCACATGAAAACCTCGAACAACGACGAGATAGAACGAGCTAGGTGTAGTGACTTCTCTGTAGCAACAAAGATGACATTGATGGGTAATATGACTCAACTCCCGTATTTGTGAAAGACTGAGCGGCAATCTTTTGAAGCATTTGTGGATGTAAATCACGACTATGACAAATATATGGTTTCTTTTCAATATATTGATCTTTGGTTGGTAATATGATGATTCAAAGATCTCACATTGATGTGATACTGTCACTTTCACATTTCATTCTCATTCGAAATTGCTTTTAGAGCCCTGTATTTTCATTATCAAAAAATCATAACTATTTTAAATTATTGATGAACTATGAAAAAATGTGTACTATTTGGCAGTATATTGTGAGAAGCAGTTAAAGGGTTTAGCTTATATAATTAGTAATTACCCATAATTAAAATTGTCGACCTCGAAAAATGGCTCCAACACGTAGCCAACAGAATAATACTCCACGTAAGCTCTGCCTTGGGCACGGTAGCACATCGTTAGTTACTCGTGGCCTTTTTTGGTGGGGATGGAAGCTATCGCGAGCACTCCGACGATCAAGTCAGTATTTCAGTCAACTGGAAAGTGGTGTCCCGCGATGAAGTAGTCACCAGAACGTGGTTGTGAATGTGTGTAAATATAATGTAAGGCTCCTTGGATTTAAAAGCTAGAATCCAAAAATTCGAATGAAAACCCCCACCTTACCATTGTGTGGGGTATTAATATTAGAGAAGAGAAGAGGAGAACCGTTGGATTGGGGGACTGTGACTTCAGATCCCGAATGGGTCATTCTTTCATAGGCGTCAGTTTGTCAATCCATAGGCTGGTGGATATTAAATGATTTATGACATAGCAAAAGATTGTTTGTAGCCTGCCACCCGTCCTATCAATTAGTTAGGGACTTGACTTTGGATAGATCTCTAAAAGATCTTGGTAGAGGTGTGGCAAGGTGGATTGTAAGGCGTTACGAATGCGGAGTACGGGCCTTTGCATCCGTTGTGAATGACGGATGAGTTCGATTCTTCTATGAGGTGGGGGCAATAGTATTTCAGTTCAGAGTTATGGAATCAGTTCGTCGGACATGGATTCAGTTCACCCGTCACGTGGCAACACTAGATCAGTTCAGCCAACACGTGGCAGATGAGGTGGATCGACGAGGTGGAGGGCCTCAGAAGGCCCGTAACAACAGCCACTCAAGTCCGTGTATGGATATTCTTATAATGCATGGATTTTGTAGAGGCAGTTATATCGTTTCATTCTACGGGGTGTATGCGTTAGTTGTAGACGAGATAAAAAGGTATGCATAAGTGAAGTCCTGATGGAAGGATGAAGCATTGAGTGTGACTTTGGGATAAGTTGTTGCAAAACATTCCTAGCTGAAGGACGAAGTGATAAGCATTGGCAACTTTGAGAAAAATTGTTGCAAAGTGAAGTTCTAGCGGAAGGAAAAAGTGATAGGTGTTGGCAACTTTGAAAAAAGTTGTTGCAAAGCGAAGTCCTAACTGAAGGAAGAAGTGATAGGTATTGGCAAATTTGAGAAAAGTTGTTGCAAAACGAAGTCCTAGTTGAAGGATGAAGTGATGGGCGTTGGCAACTTTGAGAAAAGTTGTTGTAAAGTGAAGTCCTATCTGAAGGAAGAAGTCCTGAGTGATTGCACCTTTAAGGAAAATTGTTGTAGAGGCAAAGTCCTGGCTGAAGGACGAAGCCATGGTTAATTGCAACTTCGCTGAATCACTTCTCCTAGTAAAACACTTGCACTAAAATGAATAAATCAAATGAGTTCGCCGAATCACTTCTCTTGGTAAATAGAATGAGTGCAAACATTTGCACAAAAATGAATAAATCAAATGGGGTATAAACACTTCGCTGAATCACTTTTCCTTGTAAATAAAATGAGTGTAAACACTTGTACCAAAATGAATAAATTAAATGGGGGTGTAAACACTTTTCTTGATCACTTCTCCTTGTAAATAGAATGAGTATAAACACTTGCAACAAAATGAATGAATCAAATGGGGTGTAAACACTTCGCTGAACCACTTTACCAGGGAAGGTGCACACGCCTTTTCTACGAAGTGGACATCCTTTGTGGAGGTGGCCCCGCGGGGGCATCACGCACCTCTGCTAGGGGCATTTTCTTACGTGGAAAGCGTCATCTCCGAAGAATTGATGAGGCGACCTCAGTGGGGATGTCACACGCCTCTCCTATCGAAGTGGACATCCTTTGTTGAGGTGACCCCGTGGGAGGCATCACGCACCTCTTCAAGTGCGCTCTTCACGGTGGATGGTGCATCCGTGGAAGGGGATAATGAGGTCTTGCATAGCCGAAGTGCCTAGGCAATGATGAGACTTTGTATGGCCAAGGTGCATAGGCAAGGATGTGGCCTTTGCATAGTCGAAGTGAATAGGCAAGGATGAGGCCTTTGCATGGCTCAGGTACCTAGACAATGATGAGGCCTTTGTATTGTCGAGGTGCCTAGGCAAGGATGAGACATTTGCATGACCGATGTGCCTAGACAATGATGAGGCCTTTGTATGGACGAAATGAGGCCTTTGCATGGTCGAAGTAAATGGACAAGGATGAGGCCTTTGCATGGCCGAAATGAATGTGCAAGGATGAGGCATTTGCATGGCCGAGGTGTTTAGGCAAAGATGATGCCTTTGCATGCCCAAGGTTCCTAGGCAATGATGAGGCCTTTGTATGGCCGAAGTCAATAGGCAAGGATGAGACCTTTGTATGGCCGAAGTGAATAGGTAAGGATGAGGTATTTGTATGGCCGAGTTGTCTAGGCAAAGATGAGGCTTTTGCATGACCGAAGTGAATGGGCAAGGACGAGGCCTTTGCATGGCCGAAGTGAATAGGCAA
>CAIGRN010026236.1:0-19557 GCA_903798345.1 Fraxinus anomala
ATATATATATATATATATTAGATAAAAGTATTTTTCAAAGTGCATATTTCAAACATGTTTTATTCGAAGATTTAAATGCTCCTCCAAAGTAAGTAAAGAGCTGTGATTAATTAATGCGATGCGAAGCAAGAAAAAAAAATTCCGCATAGAAGATTAATTAATTCTGCGAATACTCGAAAATAAAAAAATTCGCCAAATTCCTAAGAATACTTAAGTTTTGATAATTTTTTACTTATTTTTGTTCAATATCAATTGAACAACAGTCAAACATGGTTCCAACTTTTACCAAAAAATAAAATAAAATTATAATTTCTTTTTCATTGAAAAAGAGATGGCAAAACTTGAGAATTGGCAAGTTTTAGTTATGATAAATTAAGATAATTAGATACTTTTTAAAAAAAAAAAAAAAAAAAGATGAAATATTTGAAAAAAATTAATTCCGCCAAGAATTTAAAAGATTAATAAAAAAAAAAAAAAGATGAATTATTTGAAAAAAATTAATTCCGACAAGAATTTAAAAGATTAATGTCATTAAAGAAGCAGTAAAATCTTATTTTGATATCATGTGTCCTATTAAAATTTATTCTAGTTGCAAAATTTCAAACACCTTTTTGACTGTACTAAATTTATTTCATTTATTGAACGAGTGAGTATATATAGAATTTGTACTGGATATATAAAAACCAAAACAAGGCAGTACAATTATATGATTAAGATTAACAAAAATAGCCAAGGCCCCTACACATTTAATTTAATGTCGACCATTCCATGTTGTAAAATTTATTTCAGATTTTCCTAAATAAATGTCATTTTTTTTTTCTACTTATGACAAACGACTCTTTTTTGGCTATGCATAGTTGAACCTTATTAACCTAATTTGTTGAGTCATTCTATTTGACAAATAGGTCGACTTGTCATTTTCTCACGTCATTCCTCCCAAAAAAAAAAAAAAAAACCAAACCTTAAAAATTCGAAAAAAATCTCGAAATGCACAGCAAGAGTTATTGTATTAGACATTTCTACGAGCGTTATTAGTCAAGTAGCTTGACTTTGTTGTGATTTTACCCTTCAAACAATGTTTCACTTGGATTTAATGTGACTTTAACATATTAAAATCATCCACCTTGAACCAAGGGGTTACAAACTTGAAAAGTTGAGGACCTATCTAATAAAGAAAGGCTGGGGGACCTACTTGCTATAACACTTATAAGTGGAGGACCTAAATGCAAACACTGAAAGAACCTTCTACATTTTTCCAAGCCCCAATTTTCGAGAAAAAGTTTTTTTTTTTTTTTCCTGGAGGATGTGATTAAAAAGTAATTTTTTTTTTTAGATTTACTAGCAAAATATTTTATTAAGAGAGTTCATAGTTGAAATCGAATTTAAAAAAAAAATGAAATTTAGATAACGACAATCAAACAATGTCTAAATTTTGCTATGCCCTTATTTGGTGAGAATTAAAATTAGATTTTTAATAGGATTTAATCTAAATTTTAATTCTTACCTAACAGGGGCATATATATATGTGGAGTGTCATCTGTTTGTAACTTGTGAGTACGAGATATATATATATATATTGATTGCGCTACCTAACACTTGGAAACAAGAAATGGAGGCTTGGAATTGCTTACATCAAGATCCAAAGTCTCCTGTATAGAACAATGGTATAAACAACTACAGGACCTTTACTAGGTTTTTCACAAGCTTCAGGGCTGCTTGCTGGATTGAGGATTTAGAGATGGGGGCGAGTAGCGCACGAGCTCATAAGGCAAACACGAATGAACCTAAGATCCACCTTGGAACAAAAATAGTTAGCAACAAGCAGTATTTGATAACAAACCGGTGGAAAAAGCGATAAAATCTAAGCGTAAAGCGTGACGAGATGTGGATGACAAAATTCGGGATAAGTGAACCTAGGTGTAAAAAAACATAAAAAAAGTTTTCTTATTTTAATATTTTAAATCAATCTATCATTTAATAATTAAAATTATACCTACCAAATATATAAAATTATAAAATACTATATTGAATAAAAAAAAAAAGAAAATAGTGCGCCCAGGCGCGAATAAAAAACGCGAGGCGGGGCATTTTGCACCCACTTGGAGCCCAGGCAGCGCTTTTTAAAACATTGCCTCTTAGTGTTAAGAGTACATGGCAATATCGCTATTTTAACCATATGAATCTGCATACGATTTCAAGATCCCCCCCTCTTCATTCTGAAAGGCAGAACATATTTCTGGTGTGCAGTGATCGCCCGTGTACTTCAACAGAGTTCTTCGGCAAAAACCTTATCAAATATCAATTGCACTGCAAATGGAGAGGTTACTATAAGAATTGCAACCAGACAAATATATTGTCCTGCTGAGGCAAAGCAGTCAAAACTCGGATTGCGCCTTAGAGACAACTACTATTACATTAGGGAAAAAGGATTATAGAAAAGAATATCTATAGTTACAAGGTCCATAAGGTGATCAGTAGGTGCAATTATAGAATTTTTTTATTTTTTTATTTTTCTAAAGATGCTTCAACATATTTCCAGGTAATATACTTATCCGGGGTTTCACCCGGATAATTTTAATCTACCTTCTTCTCTGGGAATATTAGGTTGATCTGTCAGGAGTTGCCGAAGTGCACCTAGATCATCACCACCACCACCACTGCGATGAAATCAAGCCACAATGCACTAATAAGATTTAGAAAAAGGAGTGCATTTTCCCAAACAAGTATATAACAGAAGAATCAATTGAAACTATCAGCATGAAAACCATCAACAGTAGCAAGAAACAAAGAGCACAACTTTTTAGGTAAAGACTACTGCTTTTTAGGTCCAATTTATTGCACTCTTTTGCTAATATTTCAAGTAATAAAAAGAATTCCAAAACTATATATGTAATGATGTCCTTATCCTCAATCTTTAAAAAGTACTGAGGAGCGCGATTCACATAAACTAGGATAAATTCCAATTGGATATGGGTTGTGGATCAATGATGAGAAATACTTCTTAAATCATAAATTCCAATAGGATATGGTAACTTCAGAGTTTAGGAATTCATGAAATGGTTCATTATTAGAAGTGAATCCATAAATTGAGTAACGAATAATTCACTTCTCTTTTTATCCGTTGGTTTAGAAATGCACAACCTCAAGCTGGATTGGAAATTAAACATCAATCCCGACAAATTCATCACAGTCCCAATCCCCAGAGCCAAAAAATGGAGCCAAATTCTGCTATGCTCAATTTATGGATACTGTTTTTCAATAAAAGCTATCGTAGCCGTTTCTGATTGAGTGGAGCTTGTGTAGAACAGTTAAAGCACGTGCCTTAAGATTTGATGTTTGAAGGGAAAATAAGAAGGCAAAAATTGAATGGTACTGAGGAGCCCAAATATCACATACCTGGGTTTCAATGCAAGTTCAGGAAGTGCTGACACCACAGATAATTTAAGATTGTACCTGCATTAGAATGTAAGTGAGTCATTGTGAATTAAAAAACATTAGCCTATCATTTCAGTTCTACATCAAGGACAAAGTTATAGAATGGGCTAGCCTGGAACGGATCGTGCAGACTCACATTTTTTGGCCGTGCAAGGCATCCTAAAAATGCAGGTTGTGCCGTTTGATGGCTATGACCAAGATATACCAAAAAACTATTTCTTCTTTCTCAAACAATAAACATAAAACCAACTTCATCAGAGCTAACTTGAGATTTAATTTTAATAACGCACAAGAAAAATGAGAAATCCACTAACAAGTTTCAATGTTCAAAATCTCAGTCAATACACCATCATACGTTAAATTTGTATGGATCATCAAACTAAGTCCAGACTCTATTTATAATGAGAGAGGGGTTGCAGCCCTTACAATAGCATCTAGTAAACAAAGAATGACATTTCATTGCATCGAATAGTAAACATGATACACATATAGCTCTGCCGAATAAATACATATATGGGAACTAAGAATAATAAGGACTTCACTCTGCCTACTTCCTTGAAAAAAATATTTTACCATTTTGATTTTCAAAATCAAAACAAAAGAAACAAAAAACTGGAGGAGATACGGAGTTCAATATATTCGTACTCGGATTGGTGCATCTCTTCTAGAAGTCTAAGTCCATCCAAACAATCTGCAAGACTTGGTTTTATGCCGATTTGCTGGTTCAGCTGTTTTGTGGATAATTGAGCAGACCCCCCTTTAACTAGCTGCCTGCTGTCACGGACAATCTTCTCGATTGATAAGACAACCCCACAAAAGTCTTCCCTAGATTTCAGGACAAAACATAAAAAACATCAAAAGGAAAACCAGCTTCTTGCCAGAAAAATCAATAGGCTTATAAATTCCATAGGCCATGAACAATTTATGATAATAATTAATCAAAATTGAGCACCAAAACCATCAAAACTGAATCACAAAAAAGTTACAGTTCAAGATCCATCATGACTGGTCATAATGTTGATGGAAATGAAATACTATAGTCTAAATATCTAAAGAACTTGAAGAAATGAGAGCAATAAACTTTTTATATTAACCAAGTTAACACACACACACACACATTAACACACACACACTGACAAACACACCAAATTATAATGAATTTCGTATAGTAATTACAGTTCCTGGAAAGACAAACACATAGAAATGATATCATTAAAATACTATATTTGATCCTATTATATCATTTTTCATGGGCATAAAAATATTGTTCCCAAAAGAGGACAAAAAGAATTACAAAGTCTTGTTAACAGAGAGCAGGATAGTTTGCAGAGACTTCATTTGCTTCGCCAGTACAGCAACTTCAATACCCTCAACACATTTCAAACCACCGTAGTTTCTGGATTTATGAATCACCTAAAATTTTGAATGGTGAAAAAGTAATTTAAGTGTTAAACTCTATAAAAAGAAGAAATTAATGGTTGAGCTGATACATCATGCATACGTGTGTGCAAGAGAGGACCTGTAATCTTTGGATAATGGAGGAGGCATTGGAGAATTGGGAAAGCAATCGAGAATGAAGATCTCCCCAGCGATCCATTTCATCTTCGATTTTTTTGTACTTTTGCTGATACTTCTTCCCCATTGCCTCCATCTCTATAATATATCTTATAAATCGAATGACTTCAAACTCAATTCTTTTCATTTAAAGTAAAAATAACATAAAATTGTTCAGACATATTTAAAAACTGAAATGTAAGTAAAACTCTAAAAGTAACTCTGATTTTATTTTAAACTTAGACGAGCATATGCTTCTCATCCTATCATGCAACTACTATAATCTCAATACAGATTCAGTTTTTCACTTGCATGTCTTCGAGGTCTAAAAACTCCAGTTAACTATACCGATTATAGCGTAACGATGTGGCATGGGTGGAATGAGCTAATTGTTAGTAACAATTAAATTTAGCGATCTATAGTAATGATTATGAAGCTGAGTTAATAATTTAAAACAAAAAAAGTTTACTGACCACATAAAATTTCACTCAAGAGTAAAATGGCTAACCCAAACAACTGTAGTGAACTAGATCTTGAGTTGACTTGCTAACCCAGTTCAATCCTCATTCAATTCATTTAGGGGCAGGCAAAAACCTGTTAGATCTGGTTCTACTGGTATCGAATAGAAATTTTACACAAAGAACCAATATCCTCATTTGATCCATTAAGGGGTCAGCAAAAACCTGTTCAATCCGATTCTTATCAGAACGAGATCGAACTGGTACTAAGCAGGAATTTTAATACAGCAACTGACTGGACCATCTGTTTGGGTTCATTTGAATTTTACTAATTACAACTTCACATTTTGTTGGTGTTGTTGAAATTAACTGCACCTGTTAAACTGAATTGGAATACATTGGTATAGAATAAAATTTTGTTATGTTTTGACAATGAATTCTAGAAATGGACTACTTTATACATTTTTTGCAAATGGTTTGAAACTGGAATTCTGAAATGATAAACAAATTACAATTTATCAATAAAATAAACGGAAACATGTAAATGGAGAGATCAAAAACATCTGTAACAATAGACGAAAAGCAAATTGTGGAAGGATAAACTGAAGAACGAAGGAGAATAGAAGAAAACGTTGGCTGTGGCTGAATGAAAGGCTGAACACAAATTTGGGGGGTTTTCCACCTGCTTTTATATTAGTAGTTATCATTGAGTGCCTGGTGCATACCACCAATCGATTAAGTTATATAAAAATTGGGGTTATGAGCATGTTCCGTACTTTTTAGTGCTTTAAGCACCGCATTAAGCTCATCCATATGGGATTTTTCAGTTTATTTAGACATTAAGTGAATAATAAGTACTTACAAAGGCGCTTCTGAAAATGTGTTTCTAAATTGTAATGTCAATTGTTAGGCACAAAACTGTGAATTAGAGTGAACCATCCAGTTCTCATTGTTAAAGAACCAAACTTTTTTCTTTTTGGTTTAGGGATGGAAGCAAGGCTCAGACAGGGATTTTCATGCACCGTCTCCGCCCCAATCCAGCTTAAGATTAGCCATATTCGAATTCTTCAATTGGAATACTGAGCTACTCATTAAAAGGATAACAGGGAACAAAAACATGACAGAGATAGACCCTTGTTTTTCTCTATTTCCTCAGCCAGCAATCACAGGGTTAAGATTTTAGAACCAAATCCGACCGTAAAAAGAAAAATGAAATCAGAGAAGTACTCCAAAAAACAAAATAACCAGAGAGTAAAGATTGGGACAAATCAAAGCCCACCTTTACAAACTAGATTCTCAAAAAAAAAAAAGGGTATATACAGAATTCAATTTTCCATAATTCAATCCATAAAACATTCTAGCATTCTAAATTGAAACCAAGTGTATCAGGAACATGCTTTTTTATAAAATACTGTATTTTAGGCTTAGAAACATTACCCAGTTTAGCATTTCAGTAGATTATTAGCAAGTAAAATGTGAAGATGAGAGGCAAGAACTGAAAAACAACAAAAACACAAAACCCTTATACTGAATTTATCACCTTTACACTTTCTTGAGGTCGCCGGATTCGGCTGAGGCAAAGGTTAGAGGTCGGTTCTCTTCAGCGCCAGTAGAGAGAGAATAGGGGAGTGGTGGCGGCAAGAGGAGAAATTCTTTTCAAGTCATGACAACTTATCTTGGACCAATTTTTTAGTTTTCAATGTACATTTTATCCATTGCAAAAAGCTCGCGTAAGCCGAGCCTAGACGTGAAGGTCGAACGCACGCCAGTCGCCACGAGCGTTTAGTGGCGGTTTATTAATATTTTTTATTTTTCTCTGTTTTTTAAAATTTTTTATTGGACTTTAGTTTCAAATTTTTAAATGAATTTACCTGTACAGTTAAAAATGGAAATCCATTAAAAAATTTCAAACATGATTTTTTTATTTGAAAGTTAAAATTACGAAAAATACTCATTTTGACATTTCGAAAACTTAAAAATTGTATAATTGATTAATTGTAAGAATTCTTAAGTAAATATATGGTCTATTTGAGTTCTATTTTTTGTGTATAATGCATTTTGAAATAATAAATTATGTAGAATCCGTGGTTAAAAAATAAGAAAAAAATTGAGTTTGCGTGTAATATTATTTTATTGAAAAATATGTATTTGAAAAGAAGAGAGAAAATAATGTATTTAAAAAAAAAAAATGGAGATCAAACAAGGACATATTATTTTATAATTTTGAATGCTTGGTATATATTATTTTAATTATTAAATAACTTTTAAATTGATTGAAATTTTAAAATAATATTAAATAAGAACACACTTTTTAACAACTAGGTTTCACCTAAACTCGTCTAGGCTCGTAAAGCTGATTGTATCATTTGTGGTACATTCATAGAAGAATTAATGTTACTCCTAGATGAGTAATGTTATTCACAGTATCATTTGGTTCAATGTGAAATTTAAATTTATTTAGCTAACACATTAGCCATTGAATCTATTGGATTTAAAAAAATGCTTTAATTTTAAAAAAGAAGCTAAAACTTTGGCAGCTGAGAATATATGCAACTGTATAGACATTTTATTCTTTAATGAGTGTTGGTTTATGTTTTTCTTTATTTCTTGCAGTTGAGAATAGAAGAGGCAAAAGAAAATGATAAAAATGAGATTTTACAGACTTGAACATGGTAACAGGGATGCTCCCTCCAATTCATCATCATCATCTTCTTCCGACTCCGAAGTAGAGGCAGAGGTTGAGGCAATAGATGAAACAGAAGATGATGTGTTGTATTGCATGTTTATTGATTACATAATTTTTCTTGACGATTGTTGAAAATCAGATTGGTTAGTTTTTGAATTTCCACATGACTTAATTCATGGATTATATTTACAGTGAATTCATTTGTCTTCTCTTCATCTTTCAGGATATGAAAGTGAGGATAGTTTAGCAAATGAAGTTAATCTTGATTAATCAGGTATTTAACTTTGTTCTTTGGAAGATTCAGTTTTGGGGATATTTTTCCGAACATGGTTTATAATCTATTGAGCTTCACATGTGACTAAATTTAGGATTGGTAAATACATTAATTGGTGATGGTAGAAAAGTTTCGTAGAACAGTTCAAAATGGCTAGTGCGATCCACCTATCATTTTTTTCCAGCTCAATGTAATCATCTTGATTCGTTTTTCTTTCAGTTAAACTAATGTGGTTCACTATTTCTTTAATCTCACAGAATATAGTTCATGTAGATATTAAACCTGATAATCTTTTAGTTACTGGTTTCGGCACAAGTAAGATTTATGATTTCGGCGTCAAGGGTTGGTTGGTAAGTGGAAGCAACTAAAAAATAAGGAGTCGATCTACATTATATTTTTTTGAAAACTTCACACTGTAATCTGTGAGTAGACACCATATTAACATTGTTGCTTTATTTATTCTTTACTTTCGATTTGTGCAACTCAGTTCATTAATTGGTGATGGTAGAAAAGCTACTTATGTGATGGTAGAAAAGCTTCATTAGTATTTACACTACAAGAAAACTTGGCTTTTGCAACATTTAAAAGGCAACATTCATTCATTAAATGTTGTTAAGTATGATTAACTTTTAAATTGTTTAATTGTCAATGTGACTGTGTTGTTGAATGTTACCCCAGTAACGTTTAATTGTCAATGTCAGTATTTATTGTCTATCTGTTTTATGAAAAATGTATTTGAAAATAGGACCGGGCATTTAAAACATTATGTGAGTAACGTGCCATTTTGTTGTTATAGAATCATGTATCAGAACTTGAGACCTGTAGGATTGTGCTCTTGGTTTAAACCATTATGTAAGTAACACGTGCCATTTTCTTTCAATCTGTGCAGGTTTTTGTGGCAAACCACACCATCAATGAAAGAGCTGATGCTGAATAGATTCAGTGCTACATACTTCAGCTGGTTCAAGCTCTTCGATTTGACATTTTCGATAAATCCCGCCTAAGTCATTTCCTTGTGCAACGCTGTCAACTTCCTGTAATATTGAATTAGCTAGCTTTCTTCGGTTGTATCACATTCTAATATTCAAGTGTATTGATTCAGAAATTTGTAATGAAATTATCAATTTTATGCAATTTCAAAATTTGTTCACAAAAATTCATTTTCAATTTTGCTATTCAATTTACACAAATTGCTGTTGAAAAAAAAAAGGCAACGTTTTTGCCTTTAAAAAACATTGCCAAAGGTCCTTCGCAACGTTTAAAAAACGTTGCCGTATCCTTCTACTCTACGGCAACATTGAACTTTGCAACACACGCAAAAACGTTGCAAAAGGCCTTTCGCAACGTTTTTTGAACGTTGCAAAAGGCCTTTTTTGTTGTAGTGTTCGTGCATGTTTGGTAAAGTTTTTTGTAGATTATAAGTTGTGAGTTTGGTTGACCACCTTATACACTGGAAAAAAACTTTACCAAACATATATTCGTTTGAAAGATGTAAGAAACTGTTGAACGAAGTGAACAATTATTGGGTAAAAATACCATGTAAAGCTCAGGCGGTGTTAGAGGGTGTGAAGATCAAGTTGTTAATTCTGTTAGATCCAACAATTCTACAGATACATCAAATACTGATATCTTGGAGACAAATAAGGAGGACATATCTAGGGATGGCAATTTACCCCGCCCCGCCTTGGCCCGCCCCGAATGGGGCAAAAAAAACCCGCCCCGACGGGGTGGCGGGGCGGGGTCCTGTGCAAAAGAAAAAAAATAAAAAAAACCGCCCTGCCCCGCCTAATGTGGGGCGGGGCACGGGGCGGGGTGGGAGATTGTCTTCGCGGGGCGAGGCGTGGGTGCCCCGCCCCACTGCCATCCCTAGACATATCAGTTCCTTAGTTTTCGATCAGCAGTGTATTTTGAATTTGAAAGTTCCTTGTTTATAGGATTGTAGTTAGTCTCAGCCTCTATAAATGAGACTGCATGATTGTGAGTTTTACACGCAGAAAATACAAATCATTGTTAAATTCTATACGTCATCAGAGCCTTAGAAAGACCAACATCTAGTAATATGTCCTCTCCCTCATCTTCTACCACTACCGCAAACTCTCAACCTCTATCCCCCTTCATCACCACTATGTCAAACATAGTTACCCTCAAACTCAACCAATACAATTACCTTCTTTGGAAAGCTCAGCTTGTTCCTTATTTTAAAGGACAAGATCTGTTTGGTTTTCTTGATGGAACCACTCAAGCTCCAGCTAAGGAAATTGACTCTCCTCATCCTGAAATCGGTGCTAAAACCAAAATTCCAAACCCAGCCTATGCAACTTGGATTCGTCAGGATAATCTTATCCTAAGTACTCTCACGTCTTCCCTCACAGAGAGTGTACTCACTCAAGTCATTGCTTACTCAACCTCCAAAGACGTTTGACGTGCTCTTGAAGGTAATTTTGCTTCTCAGTCTAGAGCAAGAACTATTTATGTTCTTACACAATTGGCAAATGCCAAAAAGGGTGCACAGTCAACAGCAGAATATTTCCTTTCTATCAAAAGACTAACCGATGAGTTAGCCATTGCAGGGCAAGCCGTAATATGTGATGACACTATTACCTACATACTTGCTGGCTTAGGTCACGAATATTACAATTTTGTGTCATCCATTCCTTCACGATCAGATTCTGTCACCTTTGAGGAGGTTTACTCCATGCTGCTAACATCTGAAGCTTGTATTACTCGACATCAGACACTTACTGCAGCATCTCTACCTACTGCCAATGTTGCTCAACGCCAACCCCACCAATTCTATCCTCGTGGTCGTGGTGGTTACCGTGGAAGAGGACACAACAACTCTCGTGGTGGATCAAATTTTGGAAGTCGTGGTGGTCAAAATGATAACATTACTGGCAGTGTCATTTGCCAGGCCTATGGTAAGCCAGGTTAAACTGCACGTAAGTGCTATCATCATTTTGATCTTTCTTTTCAAGATCTACCCCATCCCCGCAGGCCATGGTAGCATCGAATACTGGATAGGGGGACAATTAGTGGCACGCTGATACTAGTGCCACACACCATGTCACGAATGAAATGGCTAATTTCAACCTCAAGAGCGATAATTATGAAGAAACTGATAAACTTCAAGTTTGTAACGGTCAAGGTCTGTCAATAACCAAAACAGGTTCCCGTACTCTTTCTACTTATTCTTCTTCCTTTGTTCTTAATCGAGTTTTACTTGTTCCTCAGATCAAACAAACCTTATTTCTGTTCAAAATTTCTACACTGATAATGAAGTGTACTTTGAATTTCACTCTTTTTTCTTTCTTGTAAAGGACTACTCGGGCAACACTTTTCATCAATGCCATCTTAGTAACGGTCTGTACCAATTTTCAGGCAATAAATCGCTTCCCTGTGCTTTCTCCAGTATGAGGATTCCAATACAAGCTTCGCATCGACGCTTAGGTCATGTTGCTGCTTCAGTCGTTCGTCATGGTTTAGCTTCATTTTCCAGTCCAATAGATAGCAAGAATAAACACATTGTGTGCTCAGACTATCAAATGGCCAAGAGCCATGCTTTACCCTTTGAATTATCTAGTTTTGTGCAATCTAAGCCTTTGGATCTTATTTTACTGATGTATGGGGACATGCATCTGTAGCTTCTACTACAGGTGCATGCTATTATGTTAGCTTTCTTAATAATTATTCCAAATTCTTATGATTGTTTCCAATTAAACTAAAATATGATATTGAACCAAATATTCTTACAATTTTAGAAGTATGTTGAGAAGCATTTTGAAAGGAAAATAAAAGCGGTCCAATTTGAATGAGGTGGTGAATATCATCGTTTAAACATTTATTTTAAAGAAACCGATATTCACTATCACATAGCTTGTCCCCATACTCATGAACAAATGGGATCAATTGAGTGCAGCCATAGACAAATTGTGGAAATAGGCTTAAATTTACTGTCACATTCAAATCTGCTACCTTTTTTTAGGAGGATGCGTTTAGCACTGCAACATATCTAATAAATCGCCTCCATACGCCTATTTAACAAAATCAATCACCCTTTGAATTTTTATATTATAAAAAGCCTAATTACTCCTTTTTACATGTCTTTGGCCCAATCTTAGACCATATAATCGACAAAAAATAGATTTTTGAAGTAAAACATGGATTTTTCTTGGCTATAGTGTCATTCATCACGGGTACAAGTGCTTAGACCTATCAACTGGCAAAATTTATGTTTCCAGACATGTTATCTTCGATGAGACCTTATTTCCATACAAAAAAGGGTTTTCCCCTACTACTAAAGCATGAGTTCCTGTCACTACAATATCTCTTCCTCTTACTTTGCAAGTTCTTTCGTGTAGCTCCAATGACAGACCACAACATTGACCTATACTAACAATTAATGCTGTCAGTTCCTCTCATAATGCTCAAAATGTAGGTACAAATAATATAGCATCTTCTCTGCTTACGGTCTCAGAATCTCACAGTATTCTTGCTCCATCACCTGCGACTTAGGAGAATAGGTGACTGCCTGATGCTATCCAAAATCCTAGTAACATTCATCACATGATAACTCGATCCAAGGGCAACATTCATAAGAAGAAGAAACCTTCAGACGTGTTTGTACGATACCCTCTTCCAAAAGCACTAGTTACATCTTTATCTGACAACTCCATTGCGCCAACTTGTTACACAAAATTATCTAAGTATGCTCATTTCTGCTATGGACGTAGAATTTGATGCACTCCTAATGAATGACACTTGGACATTTGTCAAACTACCAACTTTAGCTAATGTAGTCGGAAATCGTTGGATACACAGAGTCAAAAGAAGAGTTGATGGCACCATAGAGCATTGCAAAGCTCGATTAGTTGCCAAGGGATTTCATCAGCTTGTGAGACTTGACTATAATGAAACTTTCAGTCCTGCCATTAAACACACCACAGTCAGAATTATTCTTTCTTTTGCTATGTCTTACAACTGGGAGATCAAACAATTGGACATTCAAAATGCATTTTTGCATGGATTTCTTGAGGAGGATGTTTATATGACACAGCCTTAAGGGTATCAATATCCTGACTTTCCTACACATCTGTGTAACTTACAGAGATCTCTTTATAGATTGCGTCAAGCTCCAAGAGCTTGGTTTTCCAGACTTACAGATGCTTTGAAACTCCTTGGTTTTTAGTCCAGTAAGTCTGATAAGTCCCTCTTTATCTAGCGTAGCAAACATCATATTATTCCTATTTTAATTTATGTGGATGACATCCTTGCGACATGCTTTAATTTAAAGATCATTCAACACTTTATTCAGTCCCTGCGTGCTGATTTTGCAGTAAAGGAATTGGGGGATTTGAATTATTTCCTCGAGGTAGAAGCTTTGCGGACCACAGAAGGTCTTTATCTCACCCAACACAAGTATATTGCTAATTTATTACAAAAGTCAAATATGTTCAATGCCAAACCATGTGTCAGACCTATGGCAACCACATGCCCGTTAACTGCTGCAGATAGCAGACCATGTGATAATCCCCAAGCTTACAAAAGTATTGTTGGAAGCTTACAATACTTGTCCCTAACAAGGTATGACCTTGCCTTTTCTGTGCATAAGGTCAATAAGTTCATGCATTTACCGATTGAATTGCACTGGCAAGTAGTGAAATGCATTTTGCGTTACATGAAGCATTCAATTTCCACAAGCCCTCTTTATTTCCAACAAACAGTCACACACTATCCAAGCATATTCTGATTTAAACTGGGCAGGTGATAAGGATGATACACGGTCAATTGGTGCATACTGTATCTTCCTTGGTGATAATCTTGTGCCTGGGAGCAGTAAACAACAATCAACTGTACCAAGGAGTAGCACAGAGGTTGAATACAAATCTTTAGCTAATGCTGCAGCCGCCGAAATACAATGAAATACAATGGATTTATTCTCTACTATTGGAAATTGGTTCTTCCGTTCCACAAAAGCCTATTCTATGGTGTAACAATATCGGTGCTACTTATTTAACTTCTAATCTAGCCTTTCATGCAAGGACAAAACACATAGAGTTTGACTTTCACTATGTTCATGACCAAGTGTTGAATAAGAAGATAATTGTACAATTTATCTCGAGTAAAGATCAGCTAGCTGATTCCTTAACCATTGTCTTCAACGCATTTCAAATTGTCAGAAACAATCTGAAAGTCCGAAGTCTCCCCTTCAAATTGAGGGGGCGTATGGAAGATCAAGTTGTTAATTCTATTAGATCCAACAATTCTACAGATAGATCAGATTTTGATATCTTGGAGGCAAATAAGGAGGACATATGTCACATATCAGTTCCTTAGTTTTTGATCAGCAGTGTATTCTGAATTTGAAAGTTCATTGTTTATAGGATTGTAGTTAGTCGGCCTATATACATGAGACTGCATGATTGTAAGTTTTACACACAGAAAATACAAATCATTCATAAATTCTATAGAGGGAAATTGGGTAAGGGGTTTTTAGGCAACAGGCAAACCAGAGGGGCCAGACAGGAAACAAGAGGGGGGGCTCGAAGAGGAGCCAGCCGGGGGAGGCCAGACTACTAGCAATAAGGGTGGGGAAAGGAGCTGAATTGATGGGGGTTAGTTTACAAAATGTGCATTATGCTAAATTTAAAATAAGGAAATGACAACTTTAAGGGATTAAAAGATGCTGTCAAAATAAACATTCCTGGAGCAAATTCAACATCCCATATATGTTTTCCTGAAATTACTGATTTTTAATAACATTCCAGGATATTCAGAGGCCTCAACTACTGAAATATCAATCAAAATGGCAACTACTTCATGCAAACACAGAACAAGGGACTGGAAATTGAAAAAAAATAAAAAATAAAATCCAAGATAATACATCTTTATTCAAATGGTATACATGTCTTTCTAATACTAACAATTTAAATATTTTCAGCTTTATATTGAGGTTTATATTATTATTTCTAGAAAACTGCAACTCTAAATGACTTCATGTTAGTATTTAACTCTGGATACAGCCTATGCCAAATTTAACCTGAAAACTCTGTTGTACCAAACTGAGTGAAGAGTCATGTGAAACAAATCATACTTTACAGGCTCAGCATGCCAAAAAAAATGTTTCTGTACCTGTTTCACGCCATTTAGCATCCCGAGATATTTCTCGTCAGGAATAGATAGCAGTATGCTCTTCAAATTCGGAATATCCTTTTCTAAGACGAAAACAGCAAATGATTCCCAGTTCAAAACCTCGAAAAATGGAGGTACGTAGTTGTCGGATATAATTACCGGGACACATTCGAAGAAAATGGATTCCACAACTCTGGGACTGTGCACCGCGAAACCTCGGGCGCAAATGCAATACTTGCTGCTCTTCATATACTCAATGTAATTCTTGTTTCCCTTGACATGAGGCAGTCGATCGAAAATTCTCATGTTGGGATCTTTTCCCCAATGTTTCAGGAGAATTGGACGGGCTCGACCATGCATGTAACCGGCAAAAAAGGCGAGGATTGGCCTTTTGATGGCAGGTTCGCCTCCAATATCTTTGAGAGGATTCTTGGCTGATCGAACATTTACAGTAGGAAGAGAAACATCCTTACCAATGACAAAGCCTGTTTTAATATCAGCATTGCACAGTGCTCTTAGGCAACTTAGCATACGTCCTCTTGTTTCAGCAGGAGCCTGAGGAACTTCTAAATTCTAATCAGTCATAGACCTAGTTTTTCCCAATTCCAAAAAAATGATCTATAAATTTAAGTTATACAGTAGAATAGTATATGGCAATTCAAATTTTGAGGACTCAAGGAGGGGCGTAAGTTGCTCAAACTTGATTTGTTATTATAAACAAGTTCAAAGTACTCAATTTCGGCTCATTTATTGTCCGTTCTTGAGCTACCTTTTAACTAGCTGAGTTTGAGTTGACCTCGAGTAGGTTATTTATACACTATATTTGGGGCTTGTTACCTCTACAAGTAGAGGATGATACGTTTATCAGCTTAAATATCTGTTCAAACTTGGGATTATTTATCTTCCAGCAGAGTTGATCATTAGACATTATCAAGTTTTCAAGCTTATTATCAGCCCCATAATTAAGATCGTAAATGAGATTAGCATATTGGCACACCAACTATTTGCATGTAATCTATCAGGTTTTTGCGACTGTGTGAATTGCGCACATAAAGTGTTAACTCCAGCAGTCGTGAACTAAAAGGTATGTAAAATAAGTGAGCTTCCGTGGGATCTTCAGTTACAAATTGTTTGTTTGATTCTAACAGCTTCAAGAACCAGCCTTCAGATGCATATATTCCCTCAAGTATTGATTCATGGAAGATTGGTTTCTCTCCTTCCTTGTAAATATAAACTCTCAGCATCTTATCCATCAAATCGTAGCTCCTGTATGTATAAGTCAATGTAACTAAGAAGGAACATATACTCCATATGAGCAATGTCAGTGAAATTCATATAAGAAAGGGGCGAGCTTAAATGCCAGTAAAAATACCTTTTGAACATGAAAGGATTTCGATAAACAGGTCCATAAAGTCCTGAATCAGAATCTATAGATGAAGCATTTTCTATCTCGAGTTTTGCATGCAGTAGTTCCTTATCGCCGGTTGAAATCTGTTGCGGTGGCTGAAGAAAAAACAAGTAAAAGTACATGAAATTTTAAGTTCCCATTAACTAGATTACAACATAAAGTTATGGTCCTTCACATACTGTTGAATTAGAAAATGAATGACTGTGCAGCAGCAACTCATTCATCTTCGATATTGTCACAGGGGTTAATTTTGGCATTTCAGACTTTCCATGACTTGGAGAAGGTACCATAGAAGAATTATTGTTTACAATGCTTATATTACTCTCCAGTGGCATTTTGAGCACTGGAGAATGGTTAGGTTCCACTGATATCACCGGAGTTACTGAATCCAATTTTGTTGGAGTGACTGGACTAAGCGATGAAAATACTGGAAGGCCTGAGCTCTCATTTTGGCCAGATGTTGAAGGAACGTGTTGTGTTTGGATATTCCCTGGTGAAGTATCATTCTTTTCAGTGACATTTCTTGAGGAAATTGCATGCTCAAAATCTCTACATTTCCCTAAGGAGTCCCGAAGCGAACTTCCATTATTTACAGAAGTGAACTCTTTGTGAATACTACCATTCTTCTTGAGACCACAATCAAACTTGGTTCTCTCGTCTTCACCTTCATTTCCTTCATACTCTTCTTTCGTCAAGTTCAAGATCTTAGCACTGTTTGGTATCTCCTGAATCGTGTATGTATTTGTGATGTTTCCAACAGTTCCAAGACTCGAAGATAAGTCTTTACCTGGGAAGTTCCTTTTACCAAAAAATGCAACTTTTCCAGCAGAAAGGAGAGACGATAAAACACTATCTTGAGGAAGTTCGAAAAACTGAACAAGCAAAACTGCAGCAAATGTTAGCACCATTATCCATAACAATCTCCTAGTTTCTATCAGACTCTTTAATATAAATCTAAATCCATGATCCATATTCCAAAGAGATTCCCTCGTCAATACCGTAACTTAAAAACTTCGTTCATCGATTGGATGTCCACCCGTCAGCACCATACATGCTTACTTTTGTGGATTTCATGAATCAAGAGAACAGAGTTTTATCTGTCTATGCCGTCAGAGTCCGTGCCAATACGACTCCTAATCATCAATGAGATTCAGTATAAATAACTCAACGCACAATGCAAGAAAACAGATCAATCCGCAGAGGATAACATTTATGAAACTGACAAACTGCCTTAATTTTTACACAAATTGAACAGAAAAAGTGTCACATTTCTCATAAATAGAGATTTAACACCCTACATTTAGCAGTCTAGATTGTATTATTATCATTATTAATATATCTTTAATTAGTTTAATATGCAATGATTTTTCCTCAAAATTCTTAATTTTGAATATTTTTAGCTAATTCATATGCAATTTAAAGCTATAAAAAGTGCTAATCAGTATTTATCATAAACAAAATCAATTTTCATAGAAACTACTGTAACTTAAAAAATAAAAATCAGAAAGAGAAATAGAATGGAAAATAACCCAGAAATTTTCATTTTTCTTTGGAGCACTGGATTAGTGAAAGGCGATCATGAACTATCCTGGATGCATAAATGAACATAGATAAATCATTATGAAAAAAAATCATTAAGAAAAACGAAATATATTCCTATTTCTCATAATAGAGGATGGGACGCGTCAAATAAAAGATATCTTACGGGAATAAAAAGGGAATGAAAAACTCACAGGAATCAAAGAATATGTGTGTTCAGATCAAATTCGGGATAGATCATGGAAAATGGCAGCATCAATTACAGTAAAGATTTATTTAGCAATTAATTTTTTAAACTGTTTATTTGTTTTTTTTCATTAGCGATTATGTCACATTTATTTTTATATTAAATTGTTATTGAAACTAAGACGATTCTACTAAACGGTAGAAAGATAGTGTCGGTTGATGTTAAATCAATTATTTTGTGAAGGATAGCTACGGTCAAAATAGACAACGTTCGAAATTACCAAGTCTTTGACTATAATTTGTCCCCATCTTAGACACCCAGCCTATGTACACATTATAAAGTGTGCCCAAACTAGAGGGGCAATCGAGAGCCAACGGCTCGTACTGCAGCAGTTTACGAGTCGTTTGAGCTCGTAAAAAATTGAATCCGAGTACGAGTCGAGCGGGCCGACTCGGTAGACGAGCCGGCTCGACTCGTCGAGTTGCCGAGCAGCTCGGCAAGCTCGCCCAAATATATTTAAAATAAATAAATAAATAAATAAAACAAAAGTCAGTGACCAAACGGTCACTAATTTTTCAGAAAAATCAGTGACCGTTTGGTCACTGATTAATGAAGTTATATATTTTTTTTTTCCAATTTTTTCTCTATAAATACCTACCCCTATTCAAAAATGGAAAATAACCCAGAAATTTTCTTTTTTCTTTGGAGCACTGGATTAGTGAAAGGCGATCATGAGAGTTAAATGTTTCATTGGCCACTGAACTTTACACAATGTCACGGTTTGCTCACCGAACTTTATTAGTTGTCCCGTTAGCCATTAAACTTTAGACCGTTAGTGTCCATCACTCACCCGACTGGATGCGGTTTGAATTGTTGCTGATGTGGAGG
>CAIGRN010026241.1:0-11035 GCA_903798345.1 Fraxinus anomala
ATATGTTTACAATAGGATCTACTGACAAGTAGGAATAAATAATGAAAAAAGATTAAAAGTAAACATCTTCACAATACTAGCAAGTGTGTGATCCCGAATTCCCTGAATACACCTGATGCAAATCCCAAAAAAGAAGGAAAGACAACTTGATCACAAATGAATCCTGCAGGCACTAACTAATAAATACCGCATTTCTCTTCATTCAAACCACCCTCAAAACAAGCACACTGGCTTAGTATCCACTCTTATTCAGTCTGTCCACAACCCAAAAACTAAATTGCGTAATTTCACTGCAGGACATGTCCCACTTCTCATCATCAATTGTGTAAGTAATTTCAAAGCTTCCCAGTTAACTGAAAAGTGACATCCAAGGAAGTAAATTCCAATAAGAAACTTTACACATCACAGAATACTCTGACTAAGAGCCCAAACACTTTGCTGTAAACATATAATGATATGTTGGTATTCATGGATAGCCCGGGGTGTGCTCTTACCTCCGCTTGACATATCAGTCCTTTCAGCCATGTGTAACAAAAGGAGAAAATAAGAAGAGATTCCACAAAGCTTCTAGAATAGTCTTAAACAAGACAGCAGGGGCTGAAAACTTCCGCTTTTTTCATTCTCCCTTTTTATTACATATTACTTATTACTTACCAGCACAGTCTCAAATTAACCTAAACATCTTACCATATACAATCTTGCCTCCAGGCAAAGCAGTGTTTGTTGATCACATGAACTTATCACAAGAAGGTGCCAGGGATCCAGTTATCCAAAGCCATATTCTGTCTTGAAAACCCAAAACTCATCAAAGACTCTTCAGAGTGGTCCAATCTCAGAGTCAAAATAGTTTCTTTACCACGGTAGAATATATATTCTGCAACAGTTTTACTATACAGCAGAAAATTCTATATGACAATTTAAAAGAGAGAGAAAATAAATTTATAGCAGATTTAGGAAAGATCCGCAGTCATAATTATGGAAAATGATATTCCATCTGAGTTTGGATCTGGACCAACAAAAAGGGGGTCCATTTAATATAAGTGGAGAAGGCTAACTTGCAATAGAACATTTCATATCTTCTAGCAAAAAGAACCCCTTCCTTCAACTTATATTGCAAGCTTTCTTGCAATCCAAGATCCCCCTAGTCTTTCCCAAATAATTTTATTTAGGAGTCCTGGCTTAGCCCGCATAATTGATATGGTAACTTTTGCAGGTCAAATCCAGCCGATCTAATGTGCGCATTGGTCCAGAACAATGAACTTTGCTCTATTCAATGAGAAACACAAAAGCAGAAGGAGAAAATGATTGAAAGAAGATAGTCTTACAGTCTTATCAAGTCCATTCTGCTTCTCTGTCATTCTCCTCTCGCANGATCTAATGTGCGCATTGGTCCAGAACAATGAACTTTGCTCTATTCAATGAGAAACACAAAAGCAGAAGGAGAAAATGATTGAAAGAAGATAGTCTTACAGTCTTATCAAGTCCATTCTGCTTCTCTGTCATTCTCCTCTCGCATCGTGCAATCTCTTTTAAATATCCAGATTGTTCCTTCTTCTTTTTACTTGCTTCACTTTCATAATTCCCCAATTCATCCACAATTTCTTTTCGGGCTTGCTCTTCAGCATCCAGGTCCTCATTAGCTTTTTCAGTATCCTTTTGAATGTTCAATAGTTGCCAAAGAAAATGTTCCTGCTTTAAAGATTTCTGCATTGGAGGCATAGTAAAGATATGAATTATAAGTTCAAGGTGAAAGGTTGTTTCAAATAATTACTATTTGAGTATTAACCTACTAATTTCTAAAGGGCAAGGATATAGTCCTCCAATGACAGGATGATTTTATTTAAAGCTTACGTATGATTACTGAAAAAAAATTAATTTCAAAGCATTCACTTGCTCTCCTATAACAGCACATATACAAGTAAAAAACACAAAATCGAGGAAATATAAGTGAATACAAGTTGGTCTTGCAACTTAAGGTGTTTTTCGGCCTCTTCTTTCTGCTGCTTCTTCTGTTTTTTCTCTGCCGATATTGTTTTCTTCCTTTGATGAGCAAGCACAGCTTTTTCATCAGCCATTGCTTTTTTTTCTTCCAGTTCCTCATATGGTCTCTTGTATTCTTCAGAACCAGAGATTTGTTCAATAAGTGCTGTAAGTTCCTTGGGATTCTTAGAAGCAATTGACTCCACATCCCCCTGCGTCATAAAACAGCTTATCATTAGAAGTAATGAAAAATATTGTTTCTGTAACTCATTACTTGTACATCATTAGGTTCTTTCTCTTTGTACCAGTTAGAAAAATTATGAAGCAGTTGCAGACTCTTTAAATTGCATCCCTAGTTATATTTATATAGATGAATTTTTTACTTACTAGAAATGTGTCTGTGCCTATGTATCCAAGTATCTACTAAAAAAATATATACATTTCAGGTAAAAGGAGAATGTAGTATTATTTGTATTCAGGAAACACTGGAAAGGTCAACAAATGCAAAAAAAAAAATGTGCACATAAGGATCCCCGGTATGCATTTCAGGATAAGGGGAAAAAACACTTTGAAGGCATCTTTTGAAATTGTTTCCCACATTCTTATTCTTATCCATCAAACCAACTTTCATGATTGAAAAGTTTTCTGATGCCCACTTTCCTCGAAAAGATATTTACAGCAATCATCACCACCAATAATTCTTGTTCGGGCCTTCAATCAACATTTGTCCCGTTACTCCCATACACAGAGAAGTGATCAATATAATCTACCTAATCTTATGAATTTCACTCTGATCTTGTTTTATTATTACACTTCTGTCTTAGTCATACTAGCGTGAAGAATGGAATCATAACTTTGATCATCACATATTTGTTTCTCAGTACAAGTACAACTGATTTCAATTGTAACTTCTCTTTGATACTATTGATGCTGGATGGTGTAACCAATTCTTCCAAGAGCCATAGCTAGCTGGAAAGGCATGATCAAGCCCGTTATCACCCGGAGCCATGACCAAGAATCCACCCCTTCCATTATTGGTTTCACCCTTAGTTTGGGATCCCTTGTGGCACAATCTCATTCTCATGTTCAAATCATTCTCCCTTCCTTATGAGACCTAGTGACATCCAGCTATAATACCATCTAAAGCTGGGTGAAATGACCATTTATACCAGAAGTTTGACACGTAAACAATTTTCATAAATGAGTACGAATTTATTTATGTAAGTTTAGTCTTCAATGTGTTCCATCGCGTCTAGCCATAACAATTTTTCGGCTTGACACATGCATAATTTTTATAAATGGGTGACGTCAAGCCTAGCTGTGATATAAGGTTAAACACCTTGTCTAAAAGCTTAAAAGGTTAGAAAGAATATATTGAATTATTTAAATATCGCCTTCAATACACCGACCGCAAGCCAGATTCATACAATGTAAAAAATTTCATTTAAGATAACAAGACTTGAACCCGGATTTTTGCCTGGTTTTAATAACATGTTAACCACTCCACTTGCTTATTTATCTAAATTTAGCCTTCAACATTACTCCACCATCAACGTTTTTTACAATATTACTGTTCTAATTCAATTTTAACCCATAAAGAAAGGCCAGTTTCCCTCCAACATTTTTTTCTCCAAAATGTACTTTTTTGTCATTTTTACACTTACCATGCGGCTAAAACTACTGCAATTCACGAAATAATATCTCAGTGTAACATTTGAACATAAAAACACGGGAGAGGGTGAAGATAAAAAAAACTTTCAAAAGAAAAACAAGATTAAAGTCGGCGAAACCACCTGGAAAACCAAAAAATTGCGTGCCTTGACTAGAATTCCTAGCGACTTCAAGCTGTTATTATAATCATCCCAATTCACGACAAGATCCCCAATCCTGTATTCACTGGCACCACCAGGCGTAATTGAGCGAGTGAAACTAATTTCGGTCCCGTCCATCAGCTGGTAGACGAGCATGACATAGGCTTTTCTTCCCCTCTGCTCCTTCTCGCGGTCATCGAACGCGTAAATGAGGTCTCGCAACTGGGCCCCACGGAGCTGGCCAGTTCGCACGCCAAGGACGAAGCTGATGGCGTCCATTAGGTTGGACTTACCGGCACCATTGGGTCCGATGATCGCAGTGAAGTCGTAAAACGGACCAATTACTTGGTGACCCTTGTATGACTTGAAGTTCTCCAGCTCCAGCCGGAGGATCTTTCCCGGCGATGGGATGGCTGGCATTTTGAGAGCTTTGATTGAAGTCCGAATCCTATGGCTCGAAAATTATACAGTTTGGGAGTAGGGTTAGGGTTTTGGAGGGGGAAATTTCAGGTGAACATTTGGCGGGGTGGGGGATTATGGGAGTGGTGGACACGCTCTCTTTTGTTTGAAGGCTACAAGATACCGCGCGTTTGGCTAAGCCAAAAATGGATTAAATTTACATTTCAAGTAAATTTCAAATATTTCCACTTGTAAATTTTTTTCTACTTTCAGAAGTATTAACACGCGTTTTACTAACATGTTCATTACCAAAATTTAAAAGATAACAATAACTCGATAAGCCGTGTTTGATCCTCATTATTTGGTGAAAAATGAATTTTTGAATAATAAATTGATGAAAAATATGTAATTAAAAAATAAAGAATTTTTATGAATTTATGTGTAATAATAATATGTGTGACTGAAAAAAAGAGAAAAAAGTATATTTTAAAAATAATGAGGATCAAACAAAGGCTAAACAATCTAGAATGCGATGTTGCATATCTAAAAGCTCTAATAAATGCATAGTAAAGAAGGTCGGATTAACCTTGAAAAATGTGATCTAAAATAAATTTGACCTAAAATTTTAGATCAAAGAACTAGATCACAGCCTCGCAGGGCCAATCTCTCGAAAACCAAAATAAAGGAAGTTAATCATTCGTCCTGATTTTTGAAACTTTCTTCCCACAAATTATTTTATACCCTTTATGAAAAAGGAAAGATGAACCGTCAAAGAAAGTCATTGCGCGCTACCCTAACTAACTAACTTCAGCTAGAAGTCGAGATTAGTTGTCCAATCTTATTGTCTAAATAACTATCCGTCCACCGAATTATTAGCATGTCTTCAATAATTAATATATCATCTCAAATTTACCCTCATTAACCAATCAAATTGATGACAAGTCAATAATTCATTTAACAAACAGCCATTTGAACAACAAAATTGAACTGCAAATCCCATCTCCTTCAGCTAGCTATTATGTTAGTTAGAACAAGCCTTGTCTCCTCCTCTCAATTCAGGAAGATTTATCATTAAAGAAAAACACTTCTATAGCCATGAAAATTGACTTCCTAGTGAGTGTCGAGTCAAACACATATGGCACGTTTGACATGCTCGGTAAAAATGATCAGATAGTACAACACGGTATTATTAATTAAGAAGATAAAGTTAAAATCTATTTATTATATTATAGTCGAGCATACCAAACACGAAAATGAAATCAAATAGATCATAACATGCCAATGCAAATGCTGGCAGAAAAGTCACGCGTACAATAATCTCGTGTCCTTGTGCACTAAAAAGTAACAACCTAGTTAACTAGTCACAGTGAGAATTTCAAATTCTCGCAAAATAAGCGCACCATAAGTTTAGAGGAGGTAACAAGCTAAACAGGCAACACGAACACGATCTACCACCAAAGGTAAGTCCACTATCTTTGCCACTTTTATTATCACTCTTTGGTGCTCGAGCACTCGTATTATTCCTCTCACTCTGGAATAGCTGCTTGTTCTTGAGCACTCTTATTATTCGTCTCACTCCGGGATCCAGCGATCCCTACTTCCATTGAATTCAGACTTTCGGTTTTGTGTCGACTTTCATTCTGCAGAGCTAAAGTTGCTCCAATGGCATCAGAGTGATTGGGCAATTCTTCTCTTGTATCGTCATCAGAGTGATTGGGCAATTCTTCTCTTGCATCAGAGTAAGGCCGTTCTGATTCTAAGGAAGTTAAGATTTCCTCATATTTTGAAATGACTTTTTGAAGCTCGTCGTTGAGGTTTAGAGCCTCGAAAAGCATCAGATCATCGTCAGATGTGCTTTCTATAATTCCCTGAAGAACAGGCAAACATTTTCTGCATTTCTCCAACATGCTCACAGTCAGATCATCCTGCAAAACCCCCAAAACAAGATCTTATTAGTACTGAAACCTATTAAATTTGTTTGTAGATTAGTTCAAGTGATAGAAAGGTCAGCATAAAACAAGAGAAAAAGTTTTGTTACAGGATTGTAAGGCCTAGAACACGAGAAGAAAAGGGACAGTTCGATAGCTGCCATTTACAGAAAAAGACTACTCCAATGTCAATGGGAAGCATGTGTTGTTTCAAGATGGAAAAGCCAAGACCGTGAGATTGCGATAAGAGATGCCAACATGTGCCCAAAAGACTCGCACGACTTGCCTCGCAGATACAGGAAATATGGCATGGAAAGTTGGAGAAAATATTATACTAGACCGGTGAGGCAATTTATAACAACTAAAGCAATAACAATAATAACAGCGGCAGCAACAATAGCTTTTAAAAAACAAAATCTGAAGTTAGGATTGAAACAGTGATTTATTAAGTATCTAAACAAAACAAAGAATATCCTGACCTTGAGGGGTTTGGGTACAACTTCAGAATTCAATATGCTGGAAAAGATGTCGAGACTATTTCGAGCTATTTCAAGAAACTCCTTCTTCTCTTCAACAGATTGGATGCCATAACTAATGAATGCGGCATCTGGAACATTTTGTAAACCAGTGTTGGGAATAGGATAACTTCCAGGAGGCAACCGGTGCTGTTGACCAAGATATGACTCCAGGCTATATTGCGTGGGGGATGCATTTCCGTCATGTGTTACTGGAGGTGTCCCTCTTGTCTTCAAGTTCTGCCAAATTCCAACCAATTAAATTGCAGGAAGAAAAACTCATGTCACTACTATCCAAGTTCATGAAGCATGGAAGTATGCAAGGTTAGAACTTAGTCCTTCCATAAAGGACGGAAATATAGCTGATCTCTAAATACATCGAGCATGGAAACACGCACATCCAGAAGCTAGCATATCCATCACGTTCCAAGTTAAGTTTTTATTTTAAAATCATAATCAGTAATAGTTTACCTTGTGAAAGAACGATACAAAAGGCATTAAAACAAGAAACCAACATGAAATACTAAACTCAAACCATATAACCAAAACTGTAAGAAATTTTCAAATAAAATAGAAGCATTAGAAAGAAAAGAACACCAGAAAATAGTAATCCATATGAATACAGGTTTAGCAATGTACAACTCTAACGAGAGACATTAACAGCGTTTTCACAAGTTCAAGTTGTTATTGCTTTGATAATCACTAACCAAATAAACCCTTCAAACATTAAACAGCACAAAAATGGAAAATTCATTCATTTTCTAATATAATTAGAAATGAATAAATTTCTCCTCTATCTAATAAAAGCTTTCAGATCGCGTGTCTTACTGGGATATTGGAGCAACTGGTTCATGTCTCGCTGTCATTGCTGTCACCCAATCATGAAAACTATGTGTCAGGTCTTTGACAAGAAAAAGATACATGATTCGGTTCCAGTGCTGAGTATCCACAGTTTTGTTCAAGAACCAAGAATGGTCGGTTTTTTATTTTGGTTCGATCAACATTTTTTTCGACTATTATTTCAAAGTTCTTTAATTGTTATACTCATTTTCAACCACACATTTACGCAATAAAATAGCAATCCCAAAACTTTTCCCAACATTTTAACCACACATCCTCCAATAATGGCTGTCAAACAGGGGCTAAAGCCCTGGTTTCAACATTCCCTTCTTAGCATTTTGCATAACAGCATCACTATTCAACAGATTAAAAGGTTCCCAAATTTTGGAACATCCACAATGTGTAGAACTGAAAAATAGAACAAAAAAAAGGAGAAAGTGCCACTGACCAAATAAGTCTGATGAAAAACGGGCAAGTACATGAGATCCTCAGACTCGCCCCAGGCCCGGATCAGCTGCATCGCCTTAACCTTATTCCCCTGCTCCGTCTTCGGATCATCAATCAACCTCACCATATCATCCAGCACCTTCTCCGACGCCACCTCGGAGAACATCTTTTCACAATTCGACGTGCAAGTCTCCAGCAAGTCCAAACTCAACTTCTGACTCGCCGGAATTTTCCCGGCCACCAATTTCTTCTTAATAACCTTAACGATTTCCGTCCCATTCAATTCCTCCTTATTGACCATAGCGCAAATGCGGAGGTTCAAACTCCAGTTGGGCTCCTCCATGGACTCCGCCGTGGCCTCATCGACTATTTTCGATTCGGGCGTGGGACTCTGGAGAATTTCCTTCATTTTCGTGCTGATCGTGCGGCCCATTTGAGCGCCGCTCGTCTTTATCCGCTCCCCCAATGAAGACGATGCCAGTTTTAGCTTCGACAAATCAAGTTTTTCCATTACTTTAATTTGGAATCAGATTTTGCTAAAAGGGATTCAGATGAAAAAAAAATTCAGTTCTGTTGGGGATCGATTTTTGTTTGGATTATTTGGAAATACCAGGTCTACTGGACTGAGTCACTGAGATACGCGTGGCTGGGTGTCGAGCAGGAAGAGCCCAAAGAAAGATCAATATTATTATCTATTCAATCTTGGAGGCGGTGCCTAATTCTGCGATTATTTATTAAAATCTTCATTGTACATTAATAATATAATTTTTTGTAAACTAATGTTAATTATGCTTTTAATTAATATTTATATTAATTGTGGTTATTGTGTTTGTTAAGTTTTATTTTTAAAAAAAACTGTTTACCCTCAAAAACATGTGAAGTCCCGATTCATAATAAAATTTTAATTATCATTCTTTTACTCATTTTCAACCACACATTCTTCAATAAAATAATATTTTTTATCACATTAATAATTTTTTCTTCTTTTTCAACCACGCATTTTCCATCAATTTACTATTCAAAAATACATTCTTCAAAATAAACTTTTTAATTATATTTAAAAAATCTCATCATCTTTCTTATAAACTTTCTAATTATTTCCACAAAATGGCAAACTATTCTCACTAAAAATTCCAACAACAAAACACAATCTTATGGAAACTCCCGTCCAGTGTGCTCTATCTTTGTTGGTTTGATTTTGCATAGCTGCGTCAATTGTTAAATTTTTTTGTAATTGCTTTCCAATTCAATCCATCTTCTTATGTTATTCATGTATCCATTACTTATTTTTTTCATTGCTTTTAAGGGATTTTTGCACTTTTTATTCCTACTTGATTAAGGACCCATCTTTTCATTCTAGCAACAATTTTTAAAAAAAAAAAAAAAAATCTCTATATCAATATTTCATTTCCATCCACAACCGTCCAAAATTAGTTGTTACAGTGGTCGTGTGAACTGCTCAGACTGCTCAGTTCTTTCTCAGAGTGACAAGCTCATATCGCCAGTGAAAAAAAGTAACTTTCATATGGGAATGACCTACCCCATCTCATTTAAAGAAATTCATTTTCTTCTCCAAAAATTCCACCCCAATTCCAAAAACCCAATACCACCTCAGTACCTCTAATGCCTTTGCAAACGAGGTGTTATTTTTTTTCTTCTTACTACTATGTTAACTTTGCATTTAAGTAGACAATGAAGTTAGGTTTAGAGGCAAAGGTGGGAAAGGGGGGTTAGTACTAGGATTATGTTTGGTATAAAGTTTACAAAGTAGAACATATAATTTTTATCCACATATTTTGCACGATTCATAATTTTAACACACTTTTTATCAATACATTAAAGAAGAAGAATAAGAAATGAGGAATCTTACAGTTGGCGAATGGAATGGAGCATGGTTGGTTGAGTGGAAAAATGGAGAAAGAATAAAGACAGAGTGGTGTGTCAGGGAAACGTTGACGGCGAAGGAAAAAAAAAAGGAATTTTTGACGATGATAGAAAATCGTGACACGTGTCTGCTTTTACTTCGGCTCTTTTATTATGTAGTGACATCCGGTAAAACTCACAAATTATAACCTGCAAAAGGCTTTACCAAACATGCACACTAGTAAATAACATCAAGTAAAATTTTCGAAGGTTAAACATATTTATACCGCATATTTTAACTACTACACTACACTTTAAATTCATGAAATGCACATAACTTTAACTCATTATCACATTCTTATGCTCAAATTCACACAACTTCCTCATTATGACGGTTTCAATTCAGTTGAGTTTTTTTTTTTTCTTTTCTTTGCTGTTAAAATGGATTAACAAATTTATTTATCCCTTGTATTTTTTAATAAGTAGAAAAATGAAAATATAAAATTAAGACTAAATATTTTTCTCTCATTTAAAGCACACTAACAATATTTTTGGATGAGAATTGTGATTAAAGACAATATTTACAAGTTAATGAAATGTTAAAAATAAGAATATGACAATAAAAGTCAATGATATGAATATAACAATGAATAAATGTTATATTTCATAAAAATATGTGGTGTAAATATGTTGTGAAATTACATGTTTAAAGTTGTGCGATAAATTAAGAGGTATAGATGTACGTAAAGTTACAAACTATTCATCTTAATAATACCATACAATCATTCATAATCGAAATGTCAAAGAACAATTTTATAGGGATTAATCTATGTGTACATAGGTGTGTATATGGGTGTTGACACCTCACTCATATTATGTCAACCCCTATCTGCACATAGCATGACCCATTTTATAGAATATTGTAATCTAAATGACTGAAAGGCTACTTGTGTTGTCTTTCCAAAAAAAAAAAAAAAACTATTTAAGGGGTTGTATGATAAAAGTTTTAACAAATTTTGATAAAAATTAACAAAACGCATGATTAAAAATTTGATAAAAGTCGTGACACCTCACTCATATTATGCCAACCCCTATATGCCCATTTTATAGAATACTGTAATATAAATGACTGAAAGGCTACTTGTATTGTCTTTCCAAAAAAAAAAAAAAAACTTTTTAAAGGGTTGTATGATAAAAGTTTTAACAAATTTTGATAAAAATTAACAAAATGCATGATTAAAAATTTGATAAA
>CAIGRN010026257.1:7397-25997 GCA_903798345.1 Fraxinus anomala
AAAAAAAAAAAAAAAAGTTGAGTATATAGTAAATAGGATATATAGCCATTAACATATTGAGATATAGTCCACCTAAAAAAAATATGTTTAGCAAAAAAAGAATTCTATTATGTTTTTGTCCTCTAATTTATGTCAGCCGTTTAGATTTTTAGATATTTTATTATTTTGTTTGGGCCAAAAATGCCTTTTTAAATGGGCCATTTTCCCTTTCTGATTTCTTTTCATACAATTGAAAAATCAAATTTTAAATGAGGCGCACGCCTCATGCTCCATGAGGAGCGCACCTCAGATTTAGAGGCACGAGCCTCATATTTTTAGCCTCAAAAATACCGCCTCGAGGCATACTACATGCGCTTCACTATCGCCTTTTTAAACCATGGTTGTGTATTCATGATTGTTGTGATCATTTGATTCTAGGTTATGGCTTGTCTCAAAATTTCCTTTCGGTGTATTCGTCATTCAATTCCTGAAGAAAACTTCTTATTCTTGTTCATGTTATTCATAAACTTAACTACGAGTAGAACTGCTCTCTTTAATTTTCTTTACCTTTTTATTTTGTTAATTTTGCTTGAGAATAGTGGTAATATTAGTGTTGACGGTGAGCCTAGAAGGCGTGAAAGACCAAAAATGTGGGTTTGGTTGTAACGACTCGAGCATTTGTGTCTAATTCGTTATATTATACGTGCCGTCCATTTTAGGAGCGCGTCTGCCCCTCTTACCCCACGACTTTTTGTTGTGCCTCAAAGATTTGAATCCAAAACTTCTGCTTTATGATAGATTTAACTTGAATATTGGTACAAAATGTGCATTTTTTTATAACGATTCAACCTCTATGTCTAACTTATTTACTAGGATTTAACTTACGTCTCTCATAAGAAAGATGTCTTGTGTTAAAATCTTGGGGACGTGATAAAAAGTCGTGGGGGATTTTATTGTAACAACTAAGACCTCCGTGTCAAAGTCATTAACTTGCGTTCTGGGATAGCCTCAGCCCATTAGGCACATAGGCCAGGGTCTTTAACCAGTAATTATGTAAAACAATCTTTTTATCGAGCCAACTGGAACAAGAATCTATTTTATGCGATGAGGCATATTTGAATCTGAAATTTCTTTGGTACCTTTTTGTCCTCCATTAACTATGTTGTATGAAGTTGAGTAATATGCCTGCTCACTTGAAAATGTTTCATATTTTAATTGGCATCTTTATGTTCTTGCAAATAACTGTTCTTCCTGTATTTTCAATAATAAGTTTAGATATCTGTATCCCTGTCTAGTAAGAAAATTTGATCTATTACTGGTACTGCAGTTGATTTTTTATTGCTTTTGTAGGGATACATTTGTGAAAATTGAAACCGGTGAAAGTCCAAATGATAGGAATGATAGAGGTCTGTTCTCTGCATTATCAATAAAATGACAATTTTTATTTGTTTCTTGTTCCCTTTTTCCATACTATGAGCATTTTGAGTTGTCATTTGGCTGATTGTTTTTGGCAAAACGTTAGAATTGCAGTCAGAGAGAATTCAATTCTGAAATTTGAACTCATCAATCAATTCTCTAAACCTTGTTTTAACTCTGCTAAACATGCATTGATAATATTGATGTTAGTGTAGTTTTATGTTCGAAAATAGAAAATAAATATACATGTACGACATATCTTGCTTGAAGACTGCTTACTTCATAGATTTGATATTGGATTCATATGTTAAATGGATATAAGAATGCAAGACACTTAGTAGTGACAGTTAAAAAAATGGCTTTTTGGTGTGCAGAAAAACTGGTCTAAAAAAACTGCTCCCTAATTAGACCAAGCCCTTTGTAAGTGCTCAAGTGATATGCATGGGAAGGAGATGCAAAATTTAAACAGTACTTAGCTTGTAAATGCCATGATTTATGTAGGCTTGCCAAACTCTAAAAAAAATTGGTAATTTGGCTCATTTACATAGGGATTTACTTTAAAATTTTGAGGCGAAAGAGAATTTATATGTAGAAAGAGGGAATTCCATATGGAATGGATAAGCAACAAAGGCTCCATTGAAAATTTCATTCTAAATCAAATTCACCGGTATACATTGATGTCTCGAAATTCTTTCATTTCTCTATCCAAAAGATTAAAATTGATAATTTTTCTGGGAATCTTAGTCTTGTAACTTTTAGCCATGCGCTATTACTATTAAGGAAATTTATTTACTGCAAACATGAACTTCTGACTGCACTATAAGGTGGAGTTTACTATTTTAAAGAATGTTCTGTTATTAAATAAAGGTAATTGGTTTTAGATTCATAGCAGAACTTTTGGATTTTTTTTCTTTTGACACTAACATTGACGGTTCAGCTATTCGGGTGGCAAGCCTATGGTATCAAAATCACCTTGGTAGTACTGTGCGAGTCCTCCTTATTACAAATGATAGAGAGAACAAGAGGAAGGCAACCAAGGAGGGCATATCTGCAGAGACAGGTAGATAATAATTGTTGGAATTATTATGGCACAGTTTTGTTTGCTGGGTTGAACTGTTCATTTTATTTCTAAAACATAAGCGTACATTTTTTATGCTCTTGTGCTGGCTATCTGTACTGCTACTTCTGCTTGCAATACTCCCCCCACCCTGTCCCCCCTTGCTACTTCTACATATTCTATAGGCACGCACTTACAGACTTTAATTCTACTGCAGTTGAATCATATGTAAAATCACTTGGTCAACCATCATTGCTCGATCTGATTGTTCAGCCTCCCTCTGAAGATGTTGCAATGGAGGATGTCGAAGATTTGAGGCCCTCAAAGAGAAAAGTAATGTATCCCGAGGTATATATGGCAACGATTGTGCACCCTGGATGAATATCGGATTGTTGCTTTTGGTTATTTTTTATATTCTTGTGCATTTTAATAAATGTTGTCTGTTACCTGTTTCCCATGCAGCATAAGCCAATGTCAGAAATTACTGCTGGTTTGCATCGTGGAATTTACCACCAAGGGAAACTGCGTGTTAATCGTTTCAATCCTTTTGAAGCTTATGTTGGGAGTGAAAGTATTGGTGAGGAAATCATTATATGTGGGCGTGCGAACATGAATAGGGCTTTTGATGGTGATGTAGTGGCCGTGGAACTTTTGCCTCGAGAGCAGTGGCAAGAGGAGAAGTCTCTTGTAATAGCTGATGAAGGTTTGTACGAGTTCATGCTTGTGTTTTCCTATTGCATGGGTACCTACGACTCATATATGGATTTTAATTTATACGCCCTTTTTACTTGATATAGTACAGTTGGATGGAAGGAAATATTTGAGATAATTTTAACGTTTGAGCATTATGTAGGGCCTATATGGCACTCACCTTTTTATAACACCCTCAATTTCATGAATTCCTAGTTGATTTGTTTTGCAATAAATCATAGAACATACTATCATTCTGAATGTTATTGGAATTACAGATTAAAAAATCACCTTGAAATATATCTCCAAAAAATAATAATAATAACTGTTTGATTGACATGAAACAAATCAAAGTGGAAATTCATTTCGATATACAGGGACTGACTTCGCAGTTGTCTATTCTTGGTGTAGACTCTTCTTATTTGTGTGCTAAGTGAAGCATTTTTCATGTTATGTGAAAAACATAATTGCTACTGCTATTAGGCTTCTGTCCCTTGATCCATACTGGTTAAGGTTTTGTTTTTAAAAGGTTCTTCAGAGTAATGCACATAATTTCATGATTATAACCTTTTTGATTAATTATAGCAGTACCGGTGTTTGTAATTCCTTGCTTTCAAAGTTTGAAACCATGCAGTTCATTATAGAAGAATCCATCAAGATACACGTACAATCGACCACAGCAATTCAAAACTGTTATCAATTAAATCACAAGCTTCATGTCTCTCCTCTCTCTCTCTCTCTCTCTCTCTCTCTCTAAAAGTGATATATCAGCTCAGTGGCCATTTATGTAGACGGAAAATGCTCCATCATAAGTTCATTAGGTTTTTTAGTTGAAAGTAGAGAAAAACCACTTTGTTCAATGAAGTACTAAGAATTAGACATGATTTTAACATGCACATCTTGCATTGTTAGTCATCTGGGTGATATCTGCAATGGTCCATTGAAGTGGTAGGCATGTTATTGGATTTATTTTACCATTTAAAACTTGTCACGTCAAATATATTTAGGCACCCTTTCTTATGGTTTGATGTTCGGGAAAAAAACTTTGCTCGTCTATTCAGGTTTTTTTGTAATCATACCCTCTCTCTTTACGTTGTATGTTTGCTGCTCTGTGTTGGGTTTACAGATATTCTATTTGATGTATTGCAGATGATGAGGAGGAAGATGACGTTCATTTACCTCCAAACAGCACTGATGATGCTCCCAGAGTCACAAATCTGGTGCAGGGTTCTGCTGATCACGAGAATGCTATGCCAGCTCGTCTCTCTGGGCGTGTTGTTGGTATTATAAAACGCAATTGGCACTCGTAAGTGAAATTCTTTTCTCAACTAGTTATTTTTTTTATTGAAACTAGTTCTTTTGTTCAGTTATGGGGTTCTTAATACCCCTGAACCATTGGGTAAATTTGTTTGTGACAAATAGGATGTGAAAATAGGATTATTTAAGTTCTTAAGCATTTGAGTCACTGTTCTCTGGCTCTCCAGTCATTGTTTGGTGTCAGCAGCTCGAGGGAAATTGTGATATGTTCAATTGCTCATATAAAACATGGCTCTTATTTTAAGAACTACAGATACTCTTGTGGTTTGAAGTCTCTCTCTTACATGTTGGACACAACATGGTGTCAAACGCTCTGGACACTAAAATTATTCCTAGCCTTATCTAGGTTTAACATGCTGGGGATGTTAGCCTCATGTTGCGGATGCAAAGGGAGAATCCAAGGGCAATTTTTGAAATCAAAATCTAATTTCTAGAAAGAAAAAGAATGGGTAGAATAATATATTGTGACAACCTCTTTGGGATCAATAAGTATGAAAGAAAAGGAAATCTTTTTAGTGGATAGCAAAAAAAGGAATAGTCAATCGATTCATTACTCAAGAATTATGCTTTGTGTAATGAGCCCGATCATTTTGGCTGCCTGTAATGTGCTTTGGTGCGTTGTTCTTATTCCTCATCTTAAACAGTGGAACAACCAACCCCAAACTTGAAGTGATATACTGTCAAAGTATATTTGACAGTATTCATTTGATTGAAAAAAGTGGTTGCTGCTGCATTATTGTGTCTTCTGTTATAATGAGAAGTTATGTGATTTTTTTTATTTAATTTGATCTATTTACCTTTATCTTGTTGCAGTTATTGTGGATCTTTGGAGCCAATGCGTATGCCAGCGGGCGACGGTAGTGTTGTACATGCTTTATTTGTCTCCAAAGATCGGAGAATACCCAAGATTCGGATTCAAACTCGACAGCTTGGAAATCTACTTGACAAAAGAATCATTGTTTCTGTTGATTCATGGGATTGCTTATCTCGATATCCTTCTGGACATTATGTGAGAACAATAGGAGAAATAGGTGACCGAGAGACTGAAATTGAGGTAAGTTCTAATGATTTACCCTGTGTAGCACAAACACTTAAACTAGGATAGCACGTTCTTATCTGACACGTGTTAAACTCGTGTCGGATACTGACACTCTTCCAATACTCTATCATGATGATTCTTCTTTCTTCTTCAGAAATATTATATATTTTTAACTCAAAGTTAATATTAATAACAAATCGGTACTCAAATTGAAAAGATTTTAACAATAAATATTAATAACAAGTATAAAACTAATTTATACTATTGCCTTGTTTGTTTCTGATTAAAAGCCAATTAAAATTGAAAATATAGCCGTTATTGAGTCTCACTCGCCTAATAAAAGTCAACAATAACGGTTAATTTTTTAATTTTAATCCGATTTTAATCTCTACCAAACACACTCTATATGAAATTTTAAGCCCCTGTTTGAGCCACATTAAAAATTTAATTCTCATTCTTTTACTCATTTTCAACCACACATTCTTCAATAAAATAATATTTTCCATCAGATCAATAATTTTTCCTTCTTTTTCAACCACACATTCTCCATCAATCTACTATTCCAAAATATATTCTTCCAAAATAATGTGGCTCAAACACACTCTAAATGAAGAATTTTAAATATTTTAATTAACGTGTTGGCAATATGTCGTGTCAGAACTATTTGAAAAATCGCGTGTCGACACATATCGAACACGTGTATCCATATCGGTGCATCATAGGATTTACCCCTTTTCTCGTCTTTGAAATCATTAACGAGGTTGGTGATAGTTACACTCGCTCATTTCAAACAAAGTATACTTTTTGTCATCTCTAGCCACTTTACCCTAGAATTAAGTTTCCATTCTTCTGAATCTTCATCGTGATATATGCAAGCCTGTCTTTCTTAAACCAGTAATGTACTTGATCAGTTACTATTTGTTAGTATCAATGTGATAAATGCTTATATGGATGGTGTAGGTGGTGCTGATAGAGAATGATATAGATGCCAGACCATTCTCTTCTCAAGTTTTGGCATGCTTGCCACCATTACCATGGTCAGTGACTTCTGAAGACTTAGCTAATCCTGTTAGGCAGGATTTGCGTCATCTAAGTGTATTTAGTGTGGATCCTCCAGGTATGTGTCCAATAGAAATGATTTCTGGATCTAGATCACTTTTCTCTTTGATCACTTTTGAAGCCCCTAGACTTCTCATATCACATAAGCTCAATGGTCCATTTGTGTTATCATGTCTTGGACGAACAATTATTTTCCTGGCTGGTGCAGGGTGCAAGGACATTGATGATGCATTGCATTGTACAACTCTTCCAAATGGGAATTTTGAAGTCGGAGTTCGTATCCTTTCCGTAACTATTGACATGAACAACCTTAATGTTGTGTATGAATTAAGACTTTGATAATATACAGATGCTTTTACTGTTAGGAGAAATAGAAAATATTTACAACTGTTTTGTTAAATCTTTTAATAAAAAATAGAAAATAACCTTTTGCAATCAAAAGTTATAAATCAAATGCTTAACATTGTAATTGAAATCAAATAATCAAACACAAGTGTTATATACTACAAAATTTCATTTCCTATAATTGTAGAATAAACTTTTCTTATTGTCATTCAACATGGCAATGACCATGTAAATGTTTTGGAGATCAGGTCTAGCCACCACATAATGTGTGGAAGACTCAGATACATGGAATTCTCCCCTAGGACAATTGCCCTTTCTCATATCTTAAGCTTTTAGATGACAATAACATATAACGGGGTTGGATTCAAAGTTTTTTGAATATGGTTTTCTATTATAGGGGTAACTGGAAATACCTCTTTGGCTTCCAACATCAATCCTTAACAATATGTATCAGATATTGCCGATGTCACTAATTTTGTTCACCCTGGAACTCCCCTGGATGATGAAGCTGCACAAAGGGGTACTTCTGTTTACCTTGTTGATCGACGGATTGACATGCTTCCAAAACCTTTAACAGAAGGTGATCTTTTATTTTATAAATTTGGGTCAAATTTATTGTTACTATTTTTGCATAGCTCTATTCTTTGAAATATATGGGCATAAAAGCTTTAAGATAGCTTATTTTGAAATGCCATCTCTGTTCTTTGCAGATATTTGTTCACTGCGTGCGGATGTGGAGAGACTAGCCTTTTCTGTTATTTGGGTACGTGCTTTTCTTGGAATTATCAATTCGGCATCTAATCTTCCGTTCTCTCATTTGGAAGGAATTATGTGTTTGCTGGATCTGTGAGCTGATATGTGTGTATGAATTCCTTTAAGTTCTATGAAACTTTCATGCACGTTGTGTGTCAAGTTCATCAACCTGCATGGGAGGTGCCATGTTTTGCATTTTGCTTCAAAGGATGAGATTCTTGTCTTTGTCAAGCTTAATAGTTTGATAAATTATTAAATTAATAATACTTTCTTTCTAATAAACTTGATGCATAAGACAGTAAAATTGCTTTACAAAAACTATGAGTCTGTTCTTAGCCATATGCGAGGAAAGCCAGAGTTGTTATATTTTTAGGTCAAGCTGTCAACAGAATGTATCATGAAGAAGCCAACGAATGGGACTTATAATTTATGATGGAATGTTAAATATTAACTGCCTCTATGTTTGTTGACTCTTTTTGTTGCTGGAAACTTGTGTAGACTTGAGAGTTAAGGCCACTGTATTGTTGATTCAGTTTTTGAAAGCGTACAAATTTGATTTAAGGAAAGGTGAAATTTAAATAATTTTCTCTTGAGGCTAATTATAAATGTCACGAGGCCACTGCTTTGATCTACAGCTTGCTTGCACAATAAGTTGCCAACAAAGTTAGGAGCAGACCAGTCATTTTTTGATGTGCTGTTCTTGCAAATGGTTAGACCAACCAAGTCTTAACATGGTCATAGCTTTCTAAATTTGATTATGTTTCAGGAAATGACCCCTGAAGCTGAGATCATTTCTACAAGATACACAAAGACCATTATTAAATCAAGTGCTGCACTGTCGTATGTTGAGGCTCAGGCAAGAATGGATGACAGGTAGTGCATGCAGATTTGTTTTCTTCACACATTCTGGCACCTCTTAGATTATTTTACCATTGCCATTGTGCTAAGCAGAGTAATTTGGTAATGGTTATTTCCTTTTCAGTTCTTGTCCTTTATATTTTGAAGTGATAGCTGTCATGCACTTGTAAGAGCATCTCCAGTAGAACTCTTCATTTTAAAGAGCACTCCTCCTTCTCCTTAAAATAACTATAATACATACCTGATAAGCAATTCCATATTCATGTTGAGTCCACTAATTGATCTATATTGTACATTTCTACATGCTACTGTTATTTTTCATATATATATATATATATTTTATCTCCCTCTTGTTTGAAATATGATAATCAGTTTTTTCCTAAACAAACATGCATTGTTGTCAAAAGAATTATACATTGCTGACATTGAAGTTTGTGTGTCTCAAATGAACAAAGAAAAATGTATGCTCCACTGCATTGCTGATAGCTAATATTTGAGGCTCTGCAGGGAGGAATATTTTTATTCCTGACACGTGTATAATTGACAAATTGATTGGACTGCTTCTCTTGTTGAAGACAATATTTAAATTATATATGCGTGGTCTTATCTAGCAATTTATGCTTTTAGATCAAGTTGTTTGACATTGTATTAGAGCAGGTAAAGGTCTTGGGTTTGAGTCTTGCCGCCAGCTATTTAATGAAATTGTGCATGTGTCGGTCTTTGAAAGTAAAAAATTAGCTTACACTGACGTGTTCAAGAAGACAAAAGCGATATACATGTGACCATCACCAGCAGCTTATATGTTTAGATCAAGTGGTTCAACAATTTTTAAGTAGCTAATGTTCTTTCATGGTTTTTTATTTTTTCATATTGCAGTCGGTTGATGGATCCTTTAACTAGAGATTTGCGAAATATGAATGCTTTAGCAAAGGTATTCCCACAAATTCTGTTGATAAATATGTAATTATGAAAAGTGTTCTCACATCTGCATTGGCAGGTAATGAGACAAAGACGTATTGACAGAGGGGCGATAACTCTTGCTTCTGCTGAAGTCAAATTTCAAATTGATACTGAAACTCATGATCCTCTTGATATTGGTATGTTCATCTTTTTCACTTTCTTCGAGAGAATTTTTCAGTGAGATTTTTAAATTTGTTTTTAATGATGTGTAACTTTTTTAAGAAAGATCAGTATCATTTTTTAATCCTAATTAAACATTCTTATCTATTTGACCAATTAATCAGTGTCATAAATGTTATGGCTCTGTTTATTTGATGCTGTATGCAGTAATGTTGAAAGGTCTCCTTATTTTGACCAATAGTATTATTGACGATAAAAAATTTACAACCATGTTGCAATTTCTCTTTTTTGTTTTTGGGCCTGGGTTAATTTGGCTTGCCGTTGTCACTGCTCTTATGTGGAAAAATCTAGAAAATTTGCATTTTAAGTTCTTAATAGATGGCAGATTATTTGGAGATGATTGTGACAACAAAACTGCATTGCTTATAATCCGCTACAATATTATCGTACGAAACATGTTGAAGTAGATTGCCCATTTTTAAGTAGAAGTTAGAAATGGGAATTATATGTATGCCATTTGTTCCTACTAAGACATATATGAACTAGCTTGAGGGGGACTATGGAAAAATCTAAGAAGATTTGCATTTTAAATTCTTAGATAGATGGCACATTCTAGTATCCTATTATGTAGGAAATCTTTCCCAGATTTGTCTCGATCTGTTTCTGATTTTCTTCAATCCATTGTCTAATTTCTTTAATACTTATTTTCCTACTTTGTATTTGTATAAATGGCAATCTACTTTAGTGTATAATGGATGAAATATACTGAATTTCCCTTTTGAATCGTGTTCACTCTCGTCTGAAATGTTCTAGTTTATGATTATGGATTTTTAGGACTCAAGTTCGAAGATAAATGTTTCATTTGAACCACTAGCGATTTCATTATGACCTTTTGGACATGATACAATATGTTGTGTCTGCAGGAATGTATCAAATTCGAGAAGCAAATCAGATGGTTGAGGAGTTTATGCTTGCTGCTAATGTTTCAGTTGCTGAAAAAATTCTGAAACATTTTCCCCTGAGTTCGTTACTAAGGTATTCTGCTTTCTCTTTGACCAGAGAGATTGATTTTTTATTTGATAGAATCATCAATTTTTCTTATAATTCTAAGGCGAGTCTCATGTTATACTATGCAGTCAGGAGTTCCGTTCTTCCATTTATTTTTTGACATCTACCCACTCATCGAAGCTGCTCACTCTCTAGCTGACACTTACACATCTATGTTTTCAATGTCAAAGGCATATGCTTATGATTACTAAATATCCAACTGAAACTCGAAGGAATTCAGCAATTTGAATGATGAGTGGCAACTATTCCTAAAATGTTAACAAAGTAGATCATCCTAGATATGTAGAATTATATAATGTTGAGGACCATAGTCTTGCTTCTCTGGAGTTAGTTGCAAAGAAAAAAAATGTTTTGCCAGTTGAATTATGCCTACATTATACATCTTATACCAATCTCTTTCATACAGACGACATCCTAGCCCAACCAAAGAGATGCTTGAACCTTTACAGCGTACAGCTGCTGCTGTTGGTTTCTTTTTGGACGTGTCATCTTCAAAAGCATTGGCTGATTCACTAGATCGTGCTGTGGTGAGTTTTTCTGTCATGATGCATGTTGACTCGGTCAAGAACTTTATGCATCATCTCTCAACTTTATTTCTGCTTGTCTGTGCAATTGGGTAAATCATTTTTGAAGGATAAAGCCACTTGAACCAGCTTCTCTTAATGAGTTAGAAAACTTATATGGAAATTACAAAAATTATTGGAAAATAATTAGGTACTAGATCTGGTATGATGAGGAGCAAGTTCATTGTTTATAAGTTTTAATGTGTAGAAAGTGGACTGTGAAATTGATATTAGTTAGAATTCCAGGTAGAATATTATGAAGCATCAGAATTAAGATGAGTTCCATTTGAGGATACTTGGATTTTCTGATGTGGATTATATCTCATTATGATTTGATGAGTGCCGTTCACTGCACCTGCATCAGAACCAAGATGAGTTCCATTTGAGGATACTTGGATTTTCTGATGTGGATTATATCTCATTATGATCTGATGAGTGCTATTCACTGCACCTCAAGCTTAGTTGCCTCACCTTAATGACCATTCTACAGAAATTACGGGCGCACATAGCAAGATGGTGTTAGTTTTTCAGAAATGAACACGTTGTATTCTACAAAGATAAATCTATCTGATTTTTAAATTTTGAAAACATTTGGGAGCTATGGCATACTGATGTGTCGAAAAGTAAGTGGTTAAACGGATGAAGAGTAGGCAAAATGAATTAGGTAACACTAAAAAATTGATATAGGCTAGGAAAATAGTCGCTGGTATTATATGTATCTACACTTCACAAATTCAATAAGACAGCAATGCAACAATTTGGGTAAGACATGGGTGGTTAATTCAAGAAATCCCTTTTTGGAAAAGGTTTAAATGGTTATTTAGGTAAAGGTAACTAACGTTAAGAAAGATTTCATAATGTTAAAATTTGTCTTTGGGGGTCAGAATGAAGGTAGTATTATTTTAGGTTTTGGTAGGAATTAGAATGATTTGACGTTGATTAATACAAACTTCAAAAGGAGACTCTTGGTAAGTTCTAAAAATGGGAAAAAAAAAAATTAGTGTGACAGATTTCATCCTTCAGTGTTAGATAGGTCATTATGCAAGGATTGTGACTTCATGATGAGAGCATAATATACAACATAGGTTAGTGGCGCTGGGAACGGGTATTAAAATAGGTGATGGTGAAAAACAATTGATTTTCATTCATAGTGATTGAAAAGGGGGGAATGGGATGTAGACAGAAATATTAACAGGACTGGAATGAGATTCTATATGTGAAACCTATCAAAGGAGGTATTAAGAGAGGCTAAAGATAATAAATAAAAAAAGGCCCATCTAGTAAGAAACATAGTGGTGGAACCAGAAGGTTCATATGGCATTTTTGGCTAATGTTTCTCTATAGGAACTTATTACATGAAAAATAAGGCTTTGAGAAATATAAATTACCTAAACTAGAAGCCAAGAGAGTGATTCGATTCGAGGGTCTTGGGCAAAAGCATATGGGAAGTTGTATTTTAACGCCTCACATGAGGTGAATTTTTTTCTTCTTTAGTCTTCTTTCTGTGTGTATGTGTGGAAGTGAAATGGAATGGAAAAGTAAAAGGAAAGGCACCATTGGAAGTGGAGGATAGCGATGAAGAATGAGAAGAACTGGATAGTGATGAAAAGGATGATAGCTGAATCAAGGATATTGACAATTTCCTTTTTAGTTGTAGTGACAACATAGGAGACTTTTGGGTTGTTTCTACTTCTAGTAGTAGATTACAGTTTAGTTATGTGATTACTAATTAATGAGCTTATTATAACTATATTTTATGTTTGTATTCTAGTTTTAGTTTTGTTAATTTGTTGTTTTATTAAGATGGTTTATAGTTTATTATGAGCATATTTCTCTATTTTCATGTCGATTTGTTTTGAGGCTTATGCCCTCAAAATGCCTTGAGGCTTGCATCTCGCCTTATAAAAATAACACACCTCGATATCCTATTAAGCCTTTTTGAACATTGCTAAGGACTAGAAAGTAGTTTACAAGTTATATCACCAAATGGAGAAGCAAGATGTATTACAGATGGAAACTGACGAGTTCTGTTTCATAGGAATGAGATCACACAAGATTGAAAATTTTATTTTTATGGATTATTAAATGGAAGGCACTGTATGGATCTTTTGAAAATTGTCAAAACATGATTGTAGATCGAAATGTTAACTAATCTAGAATATGGGTCCTAGAAGTGAGGAAAGCTACAAAGAGGATGAAGAGGAGAAGAACAATTGGGCGTGATGAAATTCCAATCAAAGTATGCAAGTGTTTGGGCTAGTTGTGTATCTTGTGGTTGGTAAAATTATTCAAGTAGATCTTAAGAAAGGATATCAGATGATTGGCAAATTGTTATATTGCCTATTTACAAGAATAAAAGATTGTAATTATATAAATTACAGAGGTATTATACTTATGTTCCATACTTTGAGATTGTGGGATATGATGGTTGACTGTAGATTAATGTATGATTTGAGACCCGTGCTGTGATTGACTATGGACTAAAGTGTACTTTAAAGGTAATGGATACCCTTTCAGTTTTACTCTTTGGAATCTGAAATTCATTCCCCTATTTGGAGATTTGATAGAAAAATGTGAAGCGCAGAAACAAGCATATAATGTTTTAGTTTTAGAAAAAAGCTTATAATAAGGTGCCTATGGAAGTGCTTTGATGGCTGCTAGATAGATGTACTATTATTACCAAGGATGTGTATGATGGAGCAATCATGAATATATGGTCTAGTAGCCGTAGTAGTAGAGAATTTTTATTATTAAAGAAGTTTTGAGGTTCTGTCTTGGGTCCTTATCTTTTTGCTTTAGTCATAGATGAGCTTGCAATTCGCTTATTACACAGTTGAGATTTGGAGGGGCATAATTCATCAATTAGAACTTTGGAGCACTTTGAATATTTTTGGGTCAACGGAAGGGTGACTCAGATGGTTGAGTTGAGTGGATCTAAATCTGCTATTACCAAGGACAATGCGATAACCACAAAAAAAAATTGGAAGAGCAAGACGTAGACAAATTCTTTGATTTTATTGTATTTTTTTGCCACATTTAGTGATTGCAGTGGCGAAAAAGGAACCAAAGCAGACTCCAATATTTGGGGGAATGAGGTGTAGTTTGTTGTTGTCATTATTGTGAAGTTGGCTCTTACTGGGATATAGTATGTGGGATCATTTAATTGGAGCTTGTTGAAGTAAATATTCTTTTGACAATATTTGTCCAATTTACTTTCAGTAATTGCTACTGTCTGCTAAATTTACATGTGCATGCTTAATGTCTATCTATTTGTAGTATCTTTGTTCACTTTATTTTCCTTTTCTCGGCCCTGTCCCTCCTCTTTCCCCCCAAAAATTATCAGGGTGATGATCCATACTTTAATAAGCTGATTCGCATTCTGGCAACGAGATGCATGACACAGGTACTTCCGTTAAATCAATTCAGTTATCCTTTTTTCCTTTTTCATGATTTAGATTTGCAAGCAAGTAAATCCTAACGTATTCATTTATTCATGACTCAAAATTTCAGGCAGTGTACTTTTGTAGCGGAGATCTCAGCCCTGCAGAGTTTTCTCATTATGGTCTTGCTGCACCTCTGTATACACACTTCACTTCTCCCATAAGAAGATATGCAGGTCAGTTAAACCTTTCGTCCTTTTTCTATCAAACTATGCTCTGATATTAACTTTTTGACTTGGAGCTCGTTTTCTTGTAGATGTCATTGTACACCGCTTGCTTGCTGCATCATTGGGGACAACCAAGCTCCCAGATATATTCCAAAACAGACCTCTGCTCACCAGTACTGCCGACAGTAAGGATTATGTGTACATTTGAAGACTTGTTTTACTCAATCATTTATGTATTCCGGTTCATTGAGTGGATGTAAAATTTTCAGTTATCTACGGTTCATGGAGCCATTTAGGGCATGCATTTAAGTTGAAATGGATTCAGTAATGTTACTCATTTTGCTGTTTATTCAGGTCTCTTTTGATTCCAGGTTTTCGTCTGTTTCACTAAATCATGTCCTTAGCAACATCGTAGTTTTACTTTAGTCCGCTCTTTTCAGATGTATTTTTATCATCTTACTGCTAAAATTTCGTCATTAGGATTTTCGTTGTATTCTTTGTGTGAGAACAATCTTGCCGAATGTGATTGCGTGTGGAAATGCTTTTAATGTTTTGATCATGTAATGTCTTCCTTTCAAGTCTTAACATCATGAGTGCATAATTTCTGCTGCTCTTCATGTCTCTTTTTTTTTTCCTTGAACAGATCTGAATTATCGTCATAGAAATGCACAAATGGCTAGTCGGGCCTCAGTTGAGCTACATACGCACATTTATTTCAGAAAAATGTATTGACTGCTGAACTTTTTCCTCTATTTCCTCAACACTTCCCCTCTCGCTGTCTAACTCTTGTGTAAATGCTTTCCACATTCTTGCAGGCCCACAGATGCAGAGGCCAGAATAGTGAAATTAAGATCAAATGGTTTCATCGTTTTTGTTCCCAAGTAATGATTATTCTCACTTGCGGCTGTGAAGTTATATGCATTTTTTTTGGGACTTCATTCACTTTCCCCAATCCTTATTATCTTAATTTTGAGCCATTACTAGACGTGAAGCGAAAGTCATTTCAAGGACAATTTTCACTGTAAATGAAGCTTAAGCGTGAACATAAATAAATGTAGAACCATTTTCATATTCTACGCTTGACGTTCGGGTTGATTAAATAATGAAAGCGTCCCATTTATGTAGACAATAAAACGAAGCTCGGCCATTCTTATTGAATATGGAATATAACTGCACTTTTGTTGTAGACCCATATTTATATTCAGAGGTTAATTTGATATGGTGTACACCTTACACGATTGCCTGATTATAATGCCATAGATTCATTTAGTTGGAGATGTATAGCCAAATTGTTTGCCTCCAGGAGAAGCCACATTCTATTTTCCACATTCTTATAGTGGTTAATGTAGTCGTGATCATAACATAAAGTTAAATTTCTGTGTGCAGATTTGGTATTGAAGGACCCGTGTATTTGACGCCGGGAGGTGAAAAGACAGGAGAATGGTTTGTTGACGAGCAACAGCAGAATCTTAAGAAAACCGATGGCAGTGTTTCTTATAGTGTTTTACAGACAGTGAGAATTCACATTAATGTCACAACGCCTCAACCTAACAGGGAGAAGCTCCAACTTACCCTTATATGAAGACAGATGGGACTACGAAGTAGGTGAAAAGCTGAAGCCTCTTTGCCAGGCAATGTAAAATAACTTATAAGCATATAAGCAACTTACAGATTGATTAGATTATATGTTTTTCTTATTTTATCTATTCCTTTGTTTGAAGATGAAACTCATTAATCCTTATTTCCTAAATAGCGACATTTTAGTTAGTTCGGTGTTCTGCCACGCTCAGTCCCTGAAGAATGACCGTAGGTTTACATTTTCATTTTAGTAATGTTGTAAACATCATAGCCTGCTGGTACCTGCTGGTTAGTATATTCTCAATGACTGATCGCCTAAGCATTGGTGTTTAGCTTATGCTAAGTACTTGGGTGATATGGCACATTACAATGGTGAAAGATAATGATGGTTACAAAATTAATTACACCATCTATATATATAAATTGCAACAGGAATCGACGCTTGCAACATGATCCTAAATTTATAGAAGTGTTAAATAAATAGGGAAAAATTAAGCACAAATGCTTTTGTTTTCCATTTTTATATATTAAAAAATAAAAATTGCCAGTAGAAAGTGTGGTCAATCTCTGATTGTAGAGTTAAATGTTATAATAATCATCAAATTTATATCATGATAGCGATTTATTCATTGAATTTCAAAGTGCTTTACAGTTTTTATTGAAATTTTTCTTTGCATTTCATCCATAATCCTAAGAAATTTGTTACATTATTCGTTAACGTGGCTAATGATGATTTCACGTGTCAAGTTATGGCCGTTGAAAAATTGCAATTAAGTTAAACTATTGTTTCATTACTCATCAAACTTATATTTGGTAATGGTTTACTCATTAAACTTTAAAATGCTTCTCAATTGCGCTATATCCATCATTACCAAAAAATTAAAACCAAGCCAAACCATCATATGTGGAATGCGACTTTCATGACCTCATAAACTTTTTTAAGCCCCAATAAAACATCACCAATTTCAACCCTAAAAAATTTTAGCCCCTAATTCTTGGTTAGATGGCATATCATTCCTCAAATAGTTAGACATAAACCTGCAAATAATTGAAACTTGGGATTAGAAAAACACAGAGCAGATGGTACAATTGGTGAATAGTAGAGATGGCAATTCGAACTGTTAAAATCGAACTTGCCACGTGGAGTTTTCATGCAACACGTAAGCAACGAAGGAATATGGCTGGCAATTCGAACTGTTAAAATCGAAAATCGCGGTTAACCTAATCGAATGAGGCGAAAAAAATCGAACCGATGGCATAATGGGGTGATTATGATTTTGATTTTAATGACCCGGTTCGGGGCGACGCGGGAATGGTATTTAGCAATGGTGCTCCGCCCCGAACCGATTACCCGTTAAAAAAATTAATTTGACAATTAGGCTTTCAATTATTCTTTCCCAAAATTAATTGGACAATTTTGACAATTTGACTTCCCCAAAATTCTGGCTCAATTAACATTACTAGTAAACCATTTATTAAAAGGCCAAGTCCAAAATGCTTCCCTCCATAATTTACCCAAATATTGAATTCCGCTTTTTATACCCTATTTTGTTCTTTCCCTAAATCTCGTTTTTTAGCCTCTACTCTCTTCTCTGCGTCTCTCTCTTTCTTTTCCTTACTAATTCATTATTTCTTTCTTTTTTCAGCAAATCACCCTTCATCACTGGATTCATCTCGAATTTTTTAACTTTTGCTTGCTAATTCTATTTTTTTCTATGTTCTGAAATTTTTTGTTTAGTAGTGAAAGAGAAATTTGAAGCATCTTTGTTTTGAATCGCGAGATCTATGGAGATTGTTTCTCCTTCGCTCCCTTAAGGAGGTAAAAAAAAATCATTTTCGAGTTATTATATCTGCTGCAACAAAGGACCTTCTTCAAATTTGGGTGTAAAATTTCTCTAAACATTAGTTGGAAATGCTTCAGTTGAAGTTGGAGATACCGTTACTATCATTCGAGAGGATGCATCAAGTACATCGGGTTCTTCACAAACTCCAAGTGAGGTAAATGCAAATTCTACTCATATAGATTTAGGTGATGATGAGGAGCTGACTGAAGAACTTTTTCCTCGTATAAGGCAAAGAGAGCCTCAATACAGAAGTGTACGCAATGAGAGTGATTGGAACTTGGCTGCGAAGATTTGTGATAAGTTGGAGATATTTTATGAAGTGACTAAATTATTTTCATGTACAAAAT
>CAIGRN010026268.1:0-16477 GCA_903798345.1 Fraxinus anomala
GGCATAAGTAAAAGAGAGTAAGCATAGAGAGGTAACCAAGTGGGAGAAGTTCATATCTCCGATGAAATTCTTGGTGGCTTCCAACGGATTTATTTCTCGGTATATCCATTGTCATTCCCGTGGACGACAGTGCATGATCCGGTGTGGCAAGAATCTGAGCTCAACGCCATATGACACTCCATTGATAGTGTTGAAAAAGTTTTGAGTCTTTCTTGTTCGGTTTTACACTTTGAGATTTTCTATTTTCCGCACTGTAGTTATAATAATCATTTGTTCACTACATTTAAAACTCTACAGTGGCATACATATTCATAAAGACACTCGTGTTAGAAGCTTGTCTACTTCAGATCACTGCTTGGTGTGTGCAATTTTGAATCAAGATCGAGTGTTGAAGGTTGATTCAAAAATTGTTCAAATTTGACTTAGTCTTTGATATTTGTTTTACCTACAGATTCTTGCTCCTTAATTCTCTATTTATGGTTAGTAAAATAAGTTTGAAAGTAAAGGCAATTATATTTGATGTTAGTTGAGATTTTTTTGCTTTTTAGTTTGCTTGTAAGCCTATATATAGGTACCATCGCTCTAGAATAAAACGTGCAGCAGATAACATACATTTTCTGCATTTTTTTATTATTATTTTCTCTCTGCAATTTCCTTTTTTAATATTCTGTTACTTTAGATTCCCAACAGTATTCTACCACGCCACACTCCATGATTGTAACATCATCAATGATTTGATGAGAACTTCTGAGACAACTTCTAGTAAAAGAATAAAAATTCAAAATTAAGCTATCAAATTTAGTTCGAAAACCACGACAGCCGTCTAGCAGTAAATCATAGGTTGCAAGTATAAGCTCAAGGAAAAAATTTTGATCTGCCTTCAGTGATTGGGCGAAGTAAGAGGAAGGTATTTGAAGGGGGTAAATGAGCGGGTCTGGAAGAAACTTCAGCTTTGGCGGAAAATTTTTTTCTCAATTGGATAAAAAGAAATATTAATCAAAGTTGTTGCCCAGTCCATTTGATGATAGTATTAGTGTATCTCAACTCCCTATCAGTCTATATGATGATCTCAAATGATTAGTGAAAGAATTCACAACATGGTATAATTAAACTTCAATTCATGAAATCTTATTTGTAAAGAAAGAATTCTCCAGATCTCCAGGATTGAAACACCTATATTCTCATGCTCCAAAATCAGCAAATTAACATACTTCATATATGCATTTTGATGACAACAATGATTCAGAACTCTATCACAATGGAAGAAGTTCATTATTCATAATCTAAGTGACAAGTTTTGTGAGTTTTCTAGACAAAATTATGGTTATAGGCCCTTTTCACTTTCAATGTATTTTCACATACGAATTTTCACCATTTTCTAGCCATTCCATCTACCCCTCTTTGTGCAAGACATGTTCAAGGGAGTTATATGGATTGAGGGAGGTTAATGGGAGTTTCATGTTCGAATTCTAACTTTATATTATTCCCTCCAATCCACTCTTGAGGGAAAGGTCAGTCTACATGACAACCCTCTCACTCGTACATGATGGGCATAATCCAAACTATACATGACAACTAATATCCCACATCATATCTTTCTCAATATCCATCCCACAAAAGTTATACTGCAAATAAATCATGTGACCAACTAGTATATTTTAGAGTTTACAGCAATATAAACCTATTAGGAATATATAGCAGCTCTACTAGAGGAATCTCACATCTCGCTATACCTCAAACTCATTTCCAACACTAATTCAAGTATTTATGATCCTCAAATATTTATGAAGTATACTTGAACTCCACAATTTACTTTTGTATTCATAGTTGTGTTCTAGACCTAAATGGTCAACAAAATTGTTCAATCCATGAATAGACATAGAAATATTGGTCAAAATAATTTTCCTTTCCTACTCAAAATTTTCAACTTTAAATCAAATGTTTTCCTAGACATGTTCCATCGAATTAAATCAATCACAGTTTTTACAAAATGCTAAAGTAGCAACACTAAAAGAAATCTTGTAAAACAGTCCAAATTCATAAGTGTATATATGACGTTATGTAAACCTCAAGTTTTCAAAATAAAAGCAAGCAATGATACATTCACTTATTTACCTCATATTAGTCATAAAAGCACATGCGGTATGAAATATTTGTTACAGAGTTTTCTCCCTCTCTTAGGATATATATCATATTCTTTAAAAATAACTCATACAGATCCTACTTCACTTGATACCAAGCTTGAGTTCTCCTTATATTCATTTATCCAGGAAATCTCAAATCAAGAACTTGATAAGCTACTAAACAAGTCTAAAGGACAATAGAATACATTTCGATTACTTATAGTAATCTAATCTTGATACTTCATCAAGAAGACCTGATTCATATACATAACACGATCACTTTATCTTATCTCAACACATTTAATCACAAATCGAGAACTCGATCAGCTATTAAATACGTCTAATGGACAATGAATCCATCTTGATTACTTATAATAATTTGATCATGACACTTCATCAAGGCGATCGGATCATGTATACAACACGATCACTTTGTCTCTTTTCAACACATCCTAAAATTGTCTGGAGCGATTGCTCATGTGAGTAAGTTAATTTGAACATGTTCAACATAATTTATATGTGCATATGAACTATTTATGTGGTAGTCACAACAATAGATTAAACACTAACTCAAAATTTCTCATTTATTGGCATGCAAAATTCAATCAAGATTTTCAGTTACACCAAATATCCTATTCAATGCAATTCTAGAGATTCGACAAGATCAACATGCATATCTCTAAATATCTTCAGAGTATGATGATTATCTATTATCATGTGCGTAGATATAACATGAAGACACATTTTCTTTGCTAATATCTCTCACAGAAATACTATCGAGTATTTTGTTCCATCATGATACTTAGGATCTTCCATAACTATCATGGATCTTATATTCTAAAAGTATCATTAGATGATCACTACGTCTATACTAAATAATTTATTCTGTTGCCAAGATATACACTACGAAATCTGCTTCTTGCTACTCTAGAAGGTGCTACCCTATATAGTGCTCAACGAGGTCTCAACCTTAGACAATATTTTTTGTATCTTTCTTAATCACGATTTATTGCATTGACAACAAATGGAATAGTTGACATCACCCTTCAGGTACCACAATATCCTTTGAAAGGGTAATAAGCTATTGACTAAATCCATGGCAAAAAAAGTGTTAGGACATGTATACATCATAGCATACTTCAATCTCCTAACCGTACTAGAATATGGTACTTTGGATATTTCTTTATTCGCTTATGGAGTCTATGAACATATATGAGACTTAGATAGTCGTCATTGACACAAGAGTATCAATAGAGCAGCAACTCTCCAATTAGATATATTCTAGAGTCTTTATAATAAACAACGTTTGTGATAAAGCAAGAAGACTAGAATAATAGTTTAACACAAATTATATAATTTGCTAAATTCATATCTTTCATCTCGAAGATTAATGACAACGATTTCTCAATGCACTCAATATACTCCTAATCATGATAAATTAATACAATGGATTAAAAGAAAAACTCGAATTACAACCTACAACTTGATCCTTCACATAAATGAAGTTATCTTCATCTACATGATAAAATTTGTACGAGATTTAAACCCTATCAAAAGCCAAATACCACTGTCAAGGTGATTACTTTATGCCACAAGTATAACTATAAAGTTACCATGACTCTAAAGGCATTTTTAACAATTAAAATTTACAAGTCGATTTATTTAGATCTTTTCAATTGATTCTCAAATCGAAAATAAAATTACAGCCTCTAGGTTTATTTGGTGTAACTATAAATTTAAATGCATTATTATGGCTAACACAGGTGCAAAAGAGTGAATCTCATTGTAATGAAAAATGTTTATTGCACTCAACACCTTCTTATTGGCTAAATGTATTTTTCCAAAAATAAAAAAATGATATTTATCTATCATAAACTCATTAGCATTCCGTAAAGATTTCAAGAACTCAAATATTCTCAAATAACTTGATGTCCAATTAGAACATCCACCACATCGTAGATTTGATAATTTCCTTGTACAATCTATGCTTTCATCTATTTTTCCTCTTTGTAATCCTATAAAGAAAGATTTTTGGTAATTAATTTATTTAAAAATAGATTGCTCCCACTTGAATTAGAACTAAAGGTAGCTCATGTGTACTTTAAATGATTCAGCACTCACATTTATTAATAAATTTCAACATATATTTTAAACACAATTAGAACATCCACCATATCCTAGATTTGATTGGTTTTCTTATACTTCATCTGTACTTCCATTACTATCATCTATTTTTCCTCTTTGTACTCCTTTAAAGAAAGATTTTTGGTGAACTAAGTTATTTGAACTTGAATTAGAACTAAAGGCAACTCACGTGTACTTTAAATGATTCAACACTCATACGTATTAATAAATTTCTACAAATATTCTCTAAATATTTTTCTCCCTTGGTGGGAAGAATGTGAGATATCACATCTTGTGACTTAATATCTAACCAAAATTTTACTTATGAACAAATTTCATTTAGACATCATATGTATCTCATAGAGATATATTTCGTTATTTATCAGACTCGGTTTCCAAACTCAATTAGAAGAATCAAAAACTTACATAGTTGATCATGAGTATAAGATAATCCATACTTAGTTATATACATATCTAATTACAATATTGAATGCGCTAATCCTGAGAGATATATTTTGAGTGACAAATTGAAATTAACCAACATTCTCCCAAAAAATAGTTAAGTCAAACTGCATTATCACATACATCAAAAATGCTTGATTCATTCCCTTAAAAAACACCATATAGTTTTAGTGAACTAGGAATAGTCATTTGAGCAAGAATTTTGCTTTCATTACATAGTTTATTGAACTCTCGTGATAGAGATTCACACTCTCAAACTGTTTTCAACATCTTTACTTCAATAATATAAGTTTATACTCTGTGTAAGTAAAGTTTTAAACATTTCATTGCCTTCAACTTATGAAAATCATAAATATAATTGAAATGCATGAATTCATCTATAAATGTAATGAAAATATGAGGTTTCATCTCTATCTCTCAAAGTCATAGTCAACCAAAAATCTAGATACACAAACTATAATAGAAGTTTAGCTCTTGTAGATTTTTGAATGATTCTCAAAAAAAGTATTGTTCACAACCCGACTCAAACCGTTACACGGCGATTCTGAACCATAATAAATATCAACGATTTAAGTGCGAGTAGAACTACCACGAAAAAAGTCCAATTTAAAGATCAATAAGAAGAAGAACAATGGAGATTTTTTTTTGTTAAGTTTTTATGCAAATATGATATCAATTATAGGGATAATTCAATCACGAGGCAACCTTAGTTTGCATAGTGTCATATCAACCTCTACATATACCATCATTGCTGAAATATATCAATTTCGCATCAATCCAAAGACTCGAAGATGTAAATGTTTCTTAGTCTCTAGTTATGTGGTTTGTTTTAGAATGTACTACCCATATGAAATAACATTCGATATACAAATTAGTATTTGATACATAAACAACACTAAGAGAAATATTATCAAATGCAATTAATTTGAACTCTTTAATAAGTCTCCATTCAACAACAAAAAAAAACACACACACACGCGGAACCTCTATAAATTCATCTTGAAGAGCATGCTTGATTTAAATTTCCTAAGAATAAATTTTGTGAAATGTGATTTTTATTTTATTTTAGGAATGCATAATTTAAATGTAGAAAAAGTTATAGATTTACGAGTAAAATTATTTTATTAAAAAAATGTGATTAAAAATGAATTTAAAAATCTGACGAAACAAGGACTTAGTTATGTTTCGACCAAGTCAGCTTAGTTTGACCTCAATGAATCCAATTGCCATCCCTTCTTGTAACGGTTGTGATTATCAATTAAGCAAGGGAAAGAAAAACTATCAAAGAGCGTGGTGCATCACTTTTGTCCTAACATTGATACAGATATCAATATTTTATAAAATATTAACATAATTAGCCTTTAACTTAACTCTAAGAAGAAATTTATTATAGATTTTCAATGAATTAACTTGATTCAAACATACCCTCTTCGTCCCATAAAAATAACTTTTATTTAACTCATTATTTAATACAGGATATGTTTGAAAAAATGTAAACAAATAATATATTTTTAACTATATTAATTATATTTTCTTTATCTGTGTGAAAATGAAAGTAATAATATTGGTGAGACGCTCCTCTATTATGGTCATTTGGTCACCTATTATATCAAAGTGAATGTTAACATAGCACAACTCTGTTGATGAAGCTTTTCTAAACCGTAAATTAAGACATGAATACTCCCTTTGATTTACAAAAGAAATCGATCCCCAACTTATCTATATTTGTTCTTTTTTCTCTCTTTTTTTGCTTTCTATCATCTATGGGTGGGGGACTCGAAAATTCGTTATTGTTTAATTAATAGCCGCTCCTATGATGACGCCGCGTTATTCTAAGCAATGTTGAGTTCCCATCCCTCCTTTGATATTCCTTCCGACACCCATGCAATGCCCTCTTCTCTTTCTTCTTCTTCTTCCGTTCAGCTTCTGTCTCACGAACAAGCAAAACCCAATGTCCAACACTACTTTTCTTCTCACGGAACCTTCCTGTATTTATCGAGGAAGAGATTGAAAATCTGGAAAGAAAGGTGTGATTTGTATGGGAACTCTCTTTCTGACTCGTTTTTCAACTTTCTCTTTCTGGGTACTCGTAATTTTATTTGGACACGATGAAAATGAAAACAAATTCTTAATCTTGATAATGATAATGATAGCTACCTGAATAATTTATGTGATTTCTGAATATCGTGGTCATCTGGTTTTATAAATGCTGGGTTTCTGCATTATTTTTTGTTTTTTTGTGCTTTGGTTTAACTATTTATGTACGGTTTTATATTGTTTCTTTCTTTTTTAAATTCTCCTTTGAAAACAGTTGGTGATGATATCTTGATCGGTCTGCTGAAATAAATGGGATGATTGAATAGAACTTCAAGAATAGTGTATTCATTTTGGGCAAACTCCAGGAAAGAACTTGGAATTTTGGATACCCGCTAACGTGGAGTTGGTTATCCTTGTAGAAATCTTTGAGGCCTAAATTTGTTATGAACTAATTATTTGAGGAGAGGAAGTTTCTGTAGGAAAAAGATCTGATTGTATGAGGCATGGTATTATAGCTATTTTTTTATGCATTTCTAGTTGGTCTTGGAGAAGTGGACATGTGAAGATAAACGAAGGGAGGGGCCAACTCAATTATCTTTTGAATTTAAAGTCTGTGTGCGAGAGAAAATAATATGCAAGAGTTTCTTATACACATTGGTTCTCATGGAGATTGAGGAAGAAGATTAAAATGCTGGAAAATGCTCTTGCTAAAGGAAATTCATTATTGATTCAGAGCATGACATATGAACTTTCTAGTACTTCAGGCCGACAAACTAACGCTGCTTCGGCCAATGTTATGCCAAGTGATGAAAACTCTGGAAATAAATGCCCGCGTAATGTATCTGTACAGACAGGGGAAGAATTTTCACCCGAGTTTCTGAAGGATCGTCTTACACCAAGAAGAATACATCTAGGGAATGATCTCGATCAAAGTCCAACAAATAAAGCATGTTCTGACGTTGTACCGAATCACCATCTTCTGTATGAAGATCTAACTGGAGTTCTTGGAATAAAGAACACGGATTCAGAGCATTGTATGGAGTTTGCAGGTTTTTCTTCTAGTAAAGGATATGGATTAGATGTGGATAATAAGACTTATTTGGATGTTGCAAGTAGATATTGCCGGGAATACAAGGCCAGTGGACAACAAGAAGCAAAGTTCTCAGATGAATTTTACTCTGATAGAGGTGGCACCATTCCAACTGGTCGGACTATTCATGCATCTGACTCCCCTAATGCATTTCAGGCTTATAATCGAGCATCAGGAGTTCCAGACGGTTCCTTTACTGGAAAGATGAAATTCCTCTGCAGCTTCGGGGGAAAAATATTACCTAGACCAAATGATGGGAAACTTAGATATGTTGGCGGGGAGACGAGAATTATATCCATCAGACAGAACCTAACATATTGTGAGCTTGTGAAAAAGACTACTGCAATTTGCAATCACCCTCATACAATCAAGTACCAGCTTCCCTGTGAAGACCTTGATGCACTTATATCTGTGTCTTCCGATGAAGATCTTCAACATATGATAGAGGAATATCATGATTTAGAAAGAAGTTCACAGAGACTAAGAATATTTCTTGATTCTTCTTTTGATTCGGAGAGTCCATGTTCATTGGAAGCAAGGACGTTACAACAAAGTGATGTTGATTATCAATATGTTGTAGCAGTTAATGGCATGCTTGATCCAAGTCATCGGAGGAGCTCTAGCAGGGAAAGTAACTTGGATAGTAGTCCAACTCTGCAAAGGGACTCCTCTACTTCAGTTCCCATGTTAGAGAAATGGAATGGAAGCAATAACTTAAACAACAAGTCGATGTTTTCAAGTCCCAATACTCACCTTCCTAATGCACCTCCTCTGTCTGAAGTACCAGGTCAGTTTAAAGATCCGAACATTTCCTATATTAAAGTCTGTAAAGATATGTCTTAATGACTATTAGTCCACTTATGGTGGACAAGCTTGCTAATGATAATTCGTACCATTTTGATGTCACAGGTTATTATCATAATTATCATATTGATACCATGCAAGTGATCAGTAGCCAGCAGCCGAATAGCCACCTGATAGAATCCAATCCAACTCATGCAGCGCATTCTCACTTTCGTAGCTGCAGTAAAGATTTTGATTCTTCTTTTCTTTTTGATCATGGTGGTTTTGACTCCAGGAAAAAGTTACATTCTTCTCAAGATACAATTAGTTTGTCTTCTGCCTCTGATGTTCAAGCTACACCTTATCAGAGAATACCTCATTTGCCGCCTGAATCACAAATGAAGAACAAAGAGAGGCCTGGCATCTCTTTTGAAGAAGTTACAGACATATCTTCATTGAACCTTGTTACCGAAAAATTGCCTTCCCTTGCAATTTCCAATTTGTTGCAACGAGGGATAATGCGTCAGCAACAGATAACAGATGAAAAATATCAATTTTCTACGAATGAGGATCAGTCCCGTATGGAAGTTCCAACTATTAAGGAATATACCAAATACGGTCAAGATACAATAATGTTGTTGGAGGAAGCAGGTACTTCTTCAGATCAAGGTAGGAAGAATAATGACACTAGCAATAATTATATAGCAAATGCCAATGTTGTGGAATGCAAGATAAATTTGCCAAAAATTTTGTGTCAACCAGACTCAAACCCCAGTTTTCATGCCTCAGAATCAAAGCCACAAGTCCATGAAGGCAATAGTTCTTCTTTACTCACTAAAGCTGAGGAAAATTCTAAAAAAAACTGGAAAGAGGAAACTGGAACTTACGAAGTAAGCCCAATTGCTTGTGAATTTCTCGCCAAGAACCCAACAACAATTAACAATCAGAAGAACAGTATTCTTAACAAAATTAACAGTAAAGCTGCCTTTTACGGATCTCATGGGATTAAAACTGTTAGGCCTGAGGGAGTGGTTGACCAACTACCAGTTCAAGGATATGAATCTAGTTTGGCTGAGAACTTGATTGGTCCCTTTGTTACTGACTTTTCATTGGTAAAAAATACCACAAAAGATGCTTTACGTAGAGAGGCCTCTGTTCACGAGGGAACAGTGTATGATTTCCATCAAAGGGGTGATCTTCCTGGGAGGCTCATAGACGGAACCCCTGTCCATTCTCGACCCCGAGATAATTGTCAAGGAAATGGTGAAACAGAATTGCCTCTGATTGTTGAAGATGTTACTGACAATGTGCCTCCTGATGTCCCCTCCTCCTCGACAGCTATCCCTCATGTGCACGATGAAACAACTGATGTGAGCATATCCTGTGGTGAAGAAACACAATCTGAGAGTTTTGTTCTGGAATCTGATTCTGATGTAAGATTCTTATACATAATTGTTGCAATGTTGAAGAATAAATTTTGCTGGAATAAAGACTACTTGTGCTTGTTTATTGTAGGATGATAAAGTTGCCAAAGATGATAAAGGTGAATCCATAAGTGATGCTGCAATTATTGAAATGGAAGCTGGCATATACGGTTTGCAGGTTGACAATCAAATCTTATTTTATGTTTTATAGTCATCAAGAAAAATATCTAATATAATAGTATGTTTATATTTGACCTATCTGTAGCTCCTGTGTATTGTGAATCTCTGATGTCACTTCATTTCCTCAGAAATAAATTAGTTAAATTTTGACTGAAGTTCTTAGAAATAATGGCAGATCATAAAAAATGCTGATCTTGAAGACCTGCAAGAGTTGGGATCTGGTACATTTGGAACTGTATTTCATGGAAAGTGGAGGGGAACTGATGTTGCCATCAAGAGAATAAAAAAGAGCTGTTTTGCTGGGAGATTATCTGAACAAGAAAAACTGGTTTGTCCCCATCTGGAATACGGAAAATTATAACTTTTTTATTTATTTTTGATTGATAAAATTTTCAAAGTCTGTCAAGATAGTTAAATTGCTTGCTATATTTTCCATGACAAACTACTCGACTAGAAGTAATGGTTATTGTTTACCTTTTTATATATCTATAGTTCTAATTCTTCACAGACTAAAGATTTTTGGAGAGAGGCTCATATTCTTTCCAATCTTCACCATCCAAATATAGTAGCATTCTATGGGGTAGTTCCTGATGGATTGGGGGGAACATTGGCGACTGTGACTGAGTACATGGCCAATGGATCGTTAAGGCATGTCCTCTTAAGGAAGGATCGGTGAGTTAGTTTGTTTCACATTTATTTTCAGCTGCACATCTGAAAGGATCGGTTCATGAAGTCAAAAAGTCTATTACAGGGCTCTTGATCGTCGTAAAAAAGTTATAATTGCACTGGATGCTGCTTTTGGCATGGAGTACTTGCATTTGAAAAATATTGTTCACTTTGATTTAAAGTGTGACAACTTGCTAGTCAACTTGGGAGATCCGCAACGGCCAGTATGCAAGGTAATTTCCAGAGATATATATTATTCTAAGAAAGGGTTTTTTAGGATTACAGATAACTGAGAGCAATATTTCTTCATTTCTTCTAATGTACAATTTCTGGGGTTTTTTTTTTTTGGAGCTTTAAAAAATAAATATGAAAGCTTTCCAATTCATATTGATACATATGGTCGTTCAAATTTTTCATTCAGGTGGGTGATTTTGGACTTTCAAGAATCAAAAGAAATACTCTAGTTTCTGGTGGTGTACGGGGAACGCTTCCATGGATGGCTCCAGAGCTATTGAACGGAAACAGTAGTCGAGTTTCTGAAAAAGTTAGACCTCTGTTTCTTTCTTTTTGTAATTTAGATCTCTAACCATATGTATGATGTCTTGAAAAATGAAATAATGGCCACTTTTCTTCATTTTTTTTTTTCTTTCTTGCTAATCATAATATTTGGCAGGTTGATGTTTTCTCATTTGGCATTTCCATGTGGGAGATATGGACCGGAGAGGAGCCATATGCAGATATGCACTGTGGTGCCATCATAGGTAAGCTTTTGATTAATAGTCTTTCAATTTATTAAATGATGCTAGAGATGTGGCTAATAGAGCTGTACATATTTTTTTACAACATTGCAAATAGTTCACATTGAATGGAGTCGTATGGTTGCCGGTCTATACGACTGAAGACTTATCTCAAAATATATGTACCAAGGACCTCACTAGGAATTATATTCAATTTGAACTTGCATCATGCTGTATATGTTATTGTATATCCTTATTCATGGGATCAATACCTAATATAAGTGAGTAGAGTTACTATACTGAGATCTTTTCAGTATGCTTAACAAGCTTATATGACTTGATCTTGCTCTTGGAAAGCTCGTATTTTCTGACAATAGAAGTTGATAACTGAATTCCTGCCTGTTAGTAGTTATATTTTCTTTATTAAATAAAAATTCATAAAGTTGTCCATTACGTACTTTAATAGAAACCTAACATCTCAGAAGATGCAAAGCCTGAAGCAATCTCTTTACATCTTCATACTAGGAAGATATTTTCTGGACTTTCTACTGTGCTGAAATTACTTATTCGAACTTCTGATTAATAATTAGTAAAAAAATGAATTGCAATAGAGGTATCCCCTTGAAATATAAAACTAACAACTGTTGACAATTGACATGGTATATCACATGGTTTTGTGATGCATAATCTCTAAAAGGTTCTAGAGTCAAAACTCAAAGTTGAGAAGCAAATTGCCAGTTAAAGACGTTACAGGGTACATAATATTACATAATGCGACAATGAGAGGCAGATGAAGAGTGAGAAAGAGAGAACTGCAGAGAAGATAAGTTCACTATCATCTCTATTCTATGCATAATTTTAAAATCCTACTCTTTCCTATTTATGTGTTAAATTCATCAAAGATTGGGAAGTTACAAAAGAAATAAAAATGTGTATGTGCCAATTCCATCACATGGTTTGTCATTTCTCCCCTTCTGAGAAGAACTCAATTGGACTAGTAACCTAGAAGAATCTGTCCAAGGAGGACTATATTTTCTTTAAAACCAAGTACTGACACTAACCACACTAACTGACAAAACATCATTCAGATCTTCTAAGACGTCAATAAAAAGGCTAAATTAGGTACCTAGACGTGTTGTCTCTGTGAAGCAAGGCATTTTGAGGCTAAGCCTCAACACAATTAGAAAAATAATTCAAAAAAACAAAAATAAAAAACAAAGGAATTAACACAGACACAGTGTCCGTCATGAAGATTTGTATGCTCATAATAAATCGTAAATCATCTTATAAAATTCTGTAATAAAAAAATTAAAAAGGTTAAAAATCTTAACTTGAAAACGAGAGCATAAATAACTCAATAAAGTAGTAAATAATAAGTTTTTAACTAGTAAACATGTAAAAAAAAATTGTCATATACTACTAGAAGTAGAAACAACTCAAAAGCCATCTATATAATCTCTACTAGTAGGATTTCACTGGAACAGTCAACATATTTGATTCCCCTATTATCACCCTCATCTATAAATTTCCTCTCATTCTTTGTTATTATTCTATACTTACAATGGTATCTTCTCCTTCCTTTTCCCTTCCGTATAAAGGCAAAAAATAAGGAATGAAAGTACCAATAAAACTTTCTGTGTTAGATAAAGAGTAGCTCAAAAAGCTCAGTAATAAACTGCCCACAAAACACAAAATCACGTGTATCCGACACGGTAGTGTCCAAGGAGTATCGGTATTCAACACGTGTCCAATACGTGTCGGGACATGGATACGCTACATAGAGCTTGGCTGCAATGAGGTTTAGCCTTGAGGGATAAGCCTCACATGACATTAAGGCTTAAGCTTTGGGTCTTTTAATAGAGCCTCACATGAAGGGGGACTTAATGTGTAAGCTTTAAAAAGGTTCTTTTAAACAATGCATATGACCACTAGAGTTTGCTGAGTGCCTATCATGTTGGTTTATAGTAGACTCAATTGTTTTATTTCCTTCATGATGCTTGTTGCAATCTCTCAAAAAATGGTGTAGGATATCATTATGAGTAAGATTACATTCGCAACTTCATGTTTTCGATGCTGCTGGTGAGGGTTTCAACTTTTGCCTAATGGTTTAGGTAGTATCAATCAAGTTCAATGAATAAAGTGTTGAAACAATGTGAATTACTTTAAATATTTCAAGATATCAATAATTTGTATGAGAATAGGACAGTCATAATATGTTACCACACTGTTCCATAATTTTTATATTTATTTTTTGACAAACAATAACAAGACCTTTTGTTTTCACAAACAATACCTTCTGCAAAGCAATTATGCCAGTTAAACAATTAGGCTCTGAAACCAATTAATGCAGAACAGGGGAGAGGGAGAGAGATAACTATAGATATTATAATTCAATATCACTTAATATCAACTTAGAGTCCATTTGACAAGAATTCTGCTTTTGCATCTACTTGTGAAAAAGCTTTATGAAAATTATCCAAACAAGTTTAAAGCGACTCCTTAGTTCCAAAAGCAGCTTTTGACTTTTCAAAAGCCTTGCCAAATGGACTCTTAGGTGTCTACATTATTGAAACTTCTACCCCTATTCATGCCCAAAATTTCAATCAAAATTGGAAAGTTACAAAAATGGCAAAAATTAAAAAAATTCTAACTTAAACCCAATAATTATAGATAGAAATAAATCTCTATGTTTCTTAATTTGACTTCCTAAAATAAGTGTATTCTTTTGGTTCATTTCCAATGTGAATTATATTCCATGCTCCATCGAAAAGTTTATGAGGGTATGTCTATACACATATATTGAGAGTGAAAGATTGTCCACATGTTTGTATTTTTGAAGCATGGTGCAAAACGATTCTTTACTGGTCTGAACATTTAACAACAATTTAAAATGTACAAAGGATTCGGCTCCAATGTAACCAAAATATCTTCGTTGACATTTAGACGAATAATCAGCAGCATGCTTCTGTTGTTCTACCTTGTAATCTAGGCATGTTCCAAACTCAGTTTAGTTAAATTAGAAGGGCACATATGGCTATACAAGGTCATAATTTCCAGGTTACATGATCGGTTTTGTAATCCTTGCCATCTTACTTAACGTAAGGTCTGAATGATCAACAGTTAAAAAGCTTGTTTAACATTTAAAACTCGATTGAGACCTCTGTCTCTCATAGAAAGGCATGCACGCGCATAAACACATCTACATGCAATAACAAGCTCATTGTATTATTCATTCAAAGAGGCAGTATAATTAGGTATCCTTGTGACCTGCATTTTGTAAATCATGATTACCATCTATTTCCTTTCCTTGATTTTCCAATGCACAAATTTGATATACTCATCAAAAATTGACAATTTTATTGTGTGCTTTGTGTGAAGGTGGGATTGTAAATAACACATTAAGGCCACCTATCCCAGGACCTTGTGATTCAGAGTGGAGAAAGTTGATGGAAGAGTGCTGGTCACACGATCCAGCAGCGAGGCCATCGTTCACAGATATCACAAACAGGCTGCGAAATATGTCTGTGGCACTCCAATCAAAGAGATACAATAGAGTAAAAAGATGAGATTCTACACATCTATGTAAGTCAAAAGAACAAATTTCCCAGTGCAGAAGATAAAGAAAAAACAAATATTATATGTCCTGCCCTTTTTTCTGATAAGAAGTAAATATTGCTCAATTCGTGTAAACTGTCTGTGGATAGAAATCATTTTTCCTATGTCTCAAAATTACTTTTATTCATTTATTTCCCTTTACCAGGATGTGAAATGAGATAGATATCATAGCATAATCTTTCTGTTTCAAAAGCTGTATTTTAAATTGACAAGTGAAACGATGGCGATAGAGCCTCTCAATTATTAGATGCTTAATGGTCTGATTATGTCTACTACAGATTTGTTTGTAAGTAGATGTTGATAGAAGACGAGGTTTAGTTTGATGTGTGTTATTGATCCCTATCACATTAGGTGCTGCGAGCACGAGGAAAATGCGAGGTAATTTAGTCCGGAGGATGCATATGCTTAAGCTTAAATGTTGAGCATAAATCTAGCTTAGCCCCCAAATGCTTTAATTCTTAATGTACTATTTAGAAAAGTATAGCTGATCGATCTCTTGCTCGCAGTGGCCAGAATAACAATTGCCCACAGTTAACTTGGCAACACTATATCAGCAATCAAGCCGTATTTTTTTGAAAGGTGGGCATTATAACTTCTTTCCATTGTAAGCAGGGGATCATTTCTGTTTAGAAAGGTAGGTATTGGTTCTTGTCATCTTGTTTCTCGAAAGGGAAATAACATTTTCTAGCTTCCTAGCCACAATTTCCCTAGTTCAAAGGGATTAAGTTGATTGTATTTCCTTTATTTTTTCTAGTTCGAGATGATGTTAATTTTAAAAAAAAAAAATTGAGAGAGAGAGATAATGTTTCTCCAAGATTGGAGTTCTTAACTAGATTTGAAAGCGTGTATTTTTATAAAATAAATAAAAAATAGAGTTAAAGTGGAGAAGATGACAAATTAACCGTAATATGGAGTTGGCTATAGAAATTCATTTGATTGTGAGCTGCCTAATCTAAACGGTCCACAAGCTTATTCTAGTAATAAATTCTGTAATTTTATCTCTTATTTTTATTTTGGCTTTTTAGACGTAAAGTGACATGTATCACACCCTATATCTTACAAAAGTACTACAATATCTGGAAACTATAGTACATTTGAGGCATTCTTGTCATTATATTTCATGCCTTGAGCAAAGAGGCTTCGAAGCCGAGTCATTATCTTCATTATATATATATATATATAAGAGCAAAGAGGCTTCGAAGCCGAGTCATTATCTTCATTATATATATATATATA